>BQNB010023309.1:3843-61950 GCA_026074375.1 Tanacetum coccineum | reverse complement strand
TTCATTTAGGACAATGTGTGTGAACTACACACAAGCATACATAAAAAGATAAATAGAAAAACAAATATGCTTTAGAAGCATATTAATACATAAAGAAAAATCCTAAATAGCCATAAAAGGATTTTTTGACTTTCTTGCGACACAAAAGGGTTTGATGATTATTTTAGAGGCATATTACGAGATTAGTTGGTTAGAGAGTTCGGAGCTGAGGTGGTTGTGGAGGGATAATCTCTTTAAACTCTAGGTGGTGGATAAGGTCGAGTGAGGAGGAATTCAATCCAATTGATATCCTAACTTAAAGCAAGGAATTGTTTTTAGGTGAAAATACAACAAGGGCAATACCCAACACGGGTTTTAACTTGGTTAATGTTGAGGGTGTGTGGTAGGTTTCGAGAGTAAGGTAATGAGGGAATGTTGTTTTGTTGTTGAGATAGATGCATGGCTAAGAGGTTTGATAGGTCTTGAGGTTTGATAGGTCTTGTATTTGATTAATGTCATCAACAGGCTTTCTCTACTTGGAGATAGAGGTGGTGTGTGTTGAGTTTGGTTGTTACTTTAAGGTGGAGCTTGAGTGTGAGCAATATGTGAGTTGATATGTGAGATAGGAAGTGGAGGATGTGAGACAACTTGTGGTGATGTGGGAGTGTCCTTATGTAAGGATTTAGTAATGCTTGCTTGATTGGGGTGATTGATTTCTTGAGATGGTTCATGATGAGGAAAGTGATCGTGGTTTTTCGGTTTTGGTGAAGTTGTTATTGAGTACTTTGATGTGCTGCCAAGGTTGGTTTTCTTCTCCAAATGGGGTTTCAAATCATTTTGGGCAACCCTTGATGGTTTGGATGTGGGTTTGTTAGGAGATGTTCATTGGATGCGGGTTATTGTGATGATGTATGAATGGGGATGTATGTATAGTGGAGGGAAAGGTTTTAAATTAGGTGGCGACAAATATGAACATTTATTCAAATGATTAAATACTTAGAAAGGTTTGTGAATTTAGGAAAACAATAGATAAGTATAGAGGCGTGTTTGGTTAAAAAGAAAGAAAAATACGTTTTCCCATGGTTTGCCTGGACGTTCCCCTTAATTAAGGGGCCGATCCCTTAAAATTAAGGGGGCAGCCTACTGGATTTTCCAGATTTCCCTAAAATTTGATTTTTCTAAAAATTTTGTGTGAGTGGTTTTCTGTTGTGGTGGTTAGGTTTACAGCAAGTCCCACATCCTTTTATGGCAATTTTAAGGGTTTTTAGCCACATATGTATAAGCATTCAACATTATATAAATATATATTTACCTATATATATATATATGTATATATATATATATATATCTATATTTTATATATATATATAATATACTGTGAAAGATGTAGGGACAAAATAATTCACATAATTTTAGCATATACTCATATATGAATTGAGAACCAAAAAAAAAAATAAAGAACATATATAAAAATTAGTTAACAAGATATGAATGCACAAAGAATTTTTCTTGTCAAGAGGGCTAAGTAAGAAATGAAACTAAACTTATGTGCAGAGTGTGTGTAAATGCAAAAAAATGTGGGTATAGAAAGTTATTTCGACTCTTAATAAACGTTAAAACCTAAGAAATAGTTCATGTACTCTTTGGATTACAATCAAAAGAGTGTCGGATAAAAATTATATATTAGATTATTTACTTGGACTACAAGTTGAGTCTTATGCTATGATTAAATAAAATGTTTTTAGGCATTATTCTTAACAATATATTAGAATTTGATTTTCATGTACTCTTAGTTGTGAGGAAGGATTGAGGAGAAAATAGATTGGGCGAGAGTGGAGTGAGAGTATCCGGGTTTTTTAAGTACTTTAGGGATGTATGATTTAGTGATAGAGATATCGACGACAGTTGCTTTTGGCATTTTTATCACAATAGATGTTGTCGATTGTCTTGTCAGTGATTGCCCCTAGCATTTTTTGGATAATTGGATGATTTAATGTTTTTGTTTTTGGAGGGGTTTGGTGAAGGATTTTGTTGTGGTTTTTAGTGATAAGAACTTATCACCAATGTGAGTTCTTGCGAGCGTTATTTTCCCTTACACTTTTAGTTCGAGTGCTCGAATCAGAATTAAATTTTGGAATAAATGGAGAAATGCCGAAGAAGATAAAGATGTAAGCGTGAGCTTGACAATATCAAGACGAATGATGGTTTGCTTACAACGATACTTCATCCACGATAGTTATGTTGCTTTTCTCGAGTATTGTGAATGTTTACATGAACAATCAACACGACGAGGTATGAGGGTTATCTTAAAGTAGTAGCAGAAAAGTGGGACGGAAAATATTGAACTTTCTATTTAATAATAGAGGATGATTAGGTTTTTGTGAAACTAGTTTGACTTAATTAAGAGTGACCATTTTTTATATTTGCATTTCGCCAATTAAAGAACTTAAATATTTCGATGAAAATATATTTAGTTGGTCAAGATTTAGCAAAATATATTTAATTAGTAATAAGGACTATAAAAGATAATGTAAGTTTACGGAAACTTTTTTGGGTGATTTTGATTAGTTTTATTTCCTAAGTTCGATGGTGCCAAGTTTGATCTCATGGTGATAAATACATCGTGACATGCCCTAAATGGGATTGAAAAGACTAACGGAATATGAAAGTTACTTAGTTTTGGATGTGTATATAAGAGAACGCTACAGATATACTTATGTAGATCAACCCCTTGTATGATCTTTGTCACACGACGGTGATGTTAGCTTTTAGCTTCGCTTTTGGAAAAAATGATTTTTTAACATTTGTTGTTAATGGGAATTGGAATATGAATTTTCGGATTGACCTTTATCCGTTTGTGAGAATTGTTTGTTTAAGTACTTGATAATTTCGGATAAATATTCAAGTTGTCAAACCTACTTTGAGGGAGTATTAGATTTGGAATGACTATTCCTTGACGAACATGAAATAGATAATTTAGAAATGTGAGCTGAGAAAAGAGAGAATGATGTGTTTGGTATAAAATTCGACAGCATGGGGCTGTTTGGATTTTTGGATAGGGCGGTCCCCTTAATTATTTAAGGGGCCCACCCTTTTTAGAAAGCTGGTCCCCTTAAAATTAAGGGGGCCGCCACCTGAACAACAAAAAAAATATTTTGTTTTTCGATTATTGGCTGAATTAATTTAAAGTCTACTATTAGTAATATATATTAGTAGTCGAGATATACTTATCATTGTGTTTCAATGATAGGTATGATTATTGACATTTTAATTAACTTTTCGTTAAATAAAAATTTCTTGGATTATTTCGTATGAGATAATCAAAACGTCAATTAGAGAGATAACTTAGAGACAAGACTTCTTGCGAAGAGGAAGAATTAATTTCTTCGGATGAAAAAATTAATTGACTTGATTTGAAGTGAGACGAGGTGGATAACGGAGATAATGAAATGATAGGACGAATGTTGAGAATTTCGACAAGATGATTCCGATAGACGTAGATGATGTTAGGCACGTAGCCAAGACGAACGTCGAGGTCGAAGGGAGTTTGTTTCATCCATAGTGTTTCGATGATCTTCGCGAGACTAAGCCTACTTCTATGTAAATTGTTAACCACTAGCTCACTCTTCTTCATCTACGTGAGTTCGCTATACGTAATCATAAAAGATTTCCATTTCATAAAAGTAGGTCGATAGACTATGAGAAAGAATAGTTCATAGTGAACTAGTTCTTTAAATCTAGAAGCCCAACAAATGATATTTCTAGTGACTATAATATATTCTAAGACTAAATTATACTAATATATCATGGCATCACATAAATATCTTCTTATGACCTATATTCTACGAGATTGGAAAGTAAGACGTACCTTAGACTTTAAATGAGTTTCTTCAATGTCTTCAAGGTAGAAAGCTTTAAGGATAAGGATTCATGGGAATCCTATCATGAACTCTTCAATCCATTTGTCGGAAGACAAGGAATGTTTGTAGATGTCGAAAATTCAAAGTTTGAGACGACTTAGCCATTTGGTCCCCAACGTTTCATGTATCCGAAATTATTGTTTCCACAAATGTTTTTCATTTGATTCGGACACTGCAATTTGAACTCTTCCACATTGAGTGACTCATGGTTTATTATTGATGATTCCACATATTATATTATTTATATGGAAATTTTGTTCTACCTTTGTTCTCTTCAATTTTTGAGTTTAAATATACCTTAACATTACAATTATATCTTCTTGTATATTATAATTATCCTCATTTTTTTTATAAATAATCAACAACATATAATTATAAATAAGTATAAAAAAAAACTTTTTACCTCTTCATCACATTCAATACTTCAAAAAATAAAATTAAAATACATAAAATATTTAATCCACACATAAAATTATAAACCCAAAAAAAACAAACTACACTCATCATTTTCAAAAACCAAAAATAAAAATAAATTAAACACAATCATACCAAATTACCAAACACACCACCCCCCCCCCCCCCAACGCACCCCCCCTCCGTTAAACACACCATTATTTTTTAAATCTCACCAACATAAATATAAATCCTTACACTATCACTATACATAATACAATACTCACATCTCTCGCTCCTCTCCGCCCACATATTCCTCATACTCACCACCAACCTCTTAAAAACTCTCATACACCTCCATTCTACCCGATCTCTCCCCACCCCCCAGATCGTCCACACCTAGAATCACCACAACCTACACCCGAAACACCTCTCCCCCCAAAGACACAATCACAAGACCCAGAACACTCACACTCACAAAACCCCTCACTCATGCTCTCTCGTCTCCAAACATCCCACCTCATCTTACTCCTCAGTTCAAAATGACTGATATCTCTGTAAACAGAGTGCACTCTCGTCTCGCATCCCTCTGACTATATTATATATATCGCACACTCCACAATCCATAATACTATCACCACCAGAGTGTTTAACAGACTCTACTAACAAAAGACCACACACACAGTGACATTCAATCAACTCAACTCAAATCCCAACATATGACACATCCTCCCCCCCAGACATGTCTCATGAATAAAATGTCACATAGATATAGACACATCCTCTACTGTCACTAGTTCACTAATCCACTCCCCCCCCCCCTACGCACACACATCTGACCCACAATAGTCTGTTCCTGCTCATCAACCAGATCACATCCCCAATCTCCCTCTACTTACGCTCACTCGCACTCTCGACTATCATCCAAATCCGTCACCCCATACCTCCCCACTACACACCCCTCACCCCACACAGACTCACTCACATCACCCATACCATTCCTAACTATGACATCATCCACACACATCTCTCTAACAAAAATACCCCATCCCCACCAACCTTCCTCACCACACACTTACCCACACACAATAACTTAACTACTAACCACCCAACCTCCCCATCCCCACCTAACTCCCACACCCCAACCCTCTCACACACACCATAACAATTCATAACTACAAACCCCCCGTCACCAACAACATACGCTCTCACCCCCATACCACCTCCCACATACCCACCACCCTTCTCTTAATCCAGACACTCCACCACTATCAACTGTCTACCCTACATCAACCACAAATACACACCTACATACCCACCACCCAAAAACACAACATCACACACCTCTCTCTCTCTCACTATCCCCCAACCTCCAAAAAATACCCCCACCACACAACCCACAATATAACACTCAATCCATCTAGCATCTCCCTCTTACCACACTAAAAAACTCACCACCACAAACAAGACACTCACTACATATACTCTAACTCAACACTCCGCCACACACTCCTCATCCCTTAACACCCCAGACCAACAACATACTGTCCCACACCCACTACAACACCACTTGTAACCACCCACCACTCCACACAACTCCTCTTCCCACACTTACTCTCTCCCCACCAACACCCAAACTAACCCAACCACACCTCACCCTCACACTATATTCTACACTCCACCCCCAACCCCACCACTCAGTAATCCAACCTCCCCGTCACGTCCATCACCTACTGTATTAAACCCCCCATCTCAAATATACCTCACCACCATCATGTCTCATCCCCACAAATATTCCCCACCCACCACTCCTCTCGTCTACCCCAAGTCCCCCCAACACGCATAGGGTCACCCCACTCATACAAGTTCCCTCTAATAGTGAGTGAATAGTCCACTCCACTACTCATTCTGTCATCATCTCTCATCCTCTCACTACCCTCCACTATATCCCCCCCAAACCCATTCCTACACCTCACACCCACGGGAAATCCTCTAACTCCCCCTCGTATATCTACACCTTTATCACCATTACACCACTAACCAAACAGATATTGACACACCTATGTCCTACCAATCCATAAGTCATAAACAATCCATATAACCCCTAACCCTTATTTTCCATTGTGTTAGTTGACCCCTCAATCAATAAAATACAGCCACCTCTCAACACTTACTACTACCTTCCCTACTACCATTTCACTCACTGCAACGCTCCACTAACCAATAGTCGCAACTCCCTCTGAGATCGCATCCAACTCACCCAACTTAACCTAACAGAAACCAGATCACTTCTCACCCAATCTGTGCAACCACCCATGTACACTAGAAGATATCACACCACACTGCGCACCAGACACACCTTCATAACTGTCTACCCTCCACCGTCACTAAATGACACAAATCACACCCGCAACCACCATCCCACTAATACTATAATACTAAAATCCTACCTACATCTCAGTACCTACACAAAAGCATCGTCCAGTGTTCTCTACAACACCATAGTGACAACTCGCCCCTCATCCGAAAATTGCTCATCGCACATGGAGACACATTGTGACATCAATGACATATGTCTCTAGCCCAATATTTATAGTGTTGTGACCCACAGTCTCAACCCACTACTAGAAAGAGACCAATGAATACCTCTCCTAATAACATAAACAACAACATGTCCATACCCATATACCAGTCATCCTCCTACTCCCTCTACGAGTGTCTCTACCTCGAAATGAGATAGTTTTAATCATATAACTTCTCACCTGATGATAGACTTCACTCCTGAACAATCTTTGTGTATAAACAAACTTGCAGTCTGTGCTAACACATCTCTCTACTACCTACCACACATACGCTCACACTCTCTACTCTCCTCATACTATCACTGAGTGAGTCCTCTCACACTACACTCCAGACACACCGTGACATCTCCTCCACTACTGCCCTATAAGTCCCACACACTCTAAGAGAAATCCACCCTGCTAGTATACCAATCACATTTCAACTCCCTGTACCCTCTGAGTCGCCAACAAGCAATGTGTACTTCTCTCCGTAACACTTGAATATAACTACATCCCCTCCTCCCTATCTACTGATGCCATCCCAACCACCCCCACCTTTCTCGCATCCTTACTCACCCACCCACACACACCGCATAAATGTATACAAGTGCTCACCACACTTCATAGATCTTAAATATATAGTGCCATATCCTCACAATATCTATAACATATCTCACAACACTCCCCCATAGTCACCTCAATCAATCATTATCAACCACACATAACTCTCACCCACCTGATCCCTCCACCTCCTCGCCCACCCACATATCCACCCTCTCCACCCTCATCTCAAATCACACAACACCTCTGCTACACAGACTAGGATAATTAAACTATCCAGCCCACTACTCATCGCCAACATCTCATCCATCCACCCAACCCTAATGCGTTCCCTCCCACCCCCTCCCACCCCCCACCCCCCCTCTGTGCCCCAGTTGTCACATACCCAGGTCGCTCACCGAGCCACCCCCACTCTATAGATACCTTTAAAATATATACGGGCGAATCACGCATTCTTACATATATATGAGGAGCTAGCGCCACCACCCCATCCTACAATATATCTCACTCGCGCGACACCACACCCCACCCCCCCCCCACACCACCTTAATACCCAAAATATACACAAACACCACCCTCAATCGCACCCCCCTACTCACTCCCCCTCTACCACCACTGCTCGTCGACCCTCCTCGCTGACTCCACTCACCACACAACACCACTCATCCTCTCTCCTCTTTCTACCTCGCCGTCCATATCACTTCTAATCCACACGTCACTCAATCCCTGTCTCGCCACAGGCACCATACGCCGTCATCGATACCGACATAATCTCATTCTCATCACCAGCACATAAACGCGCCCCGCTAGGTTGCACATATAACTTGACTCTCTATTTTTATCCGAAATATTCAAGCCTTCCTCATGCTCTGAACCCACAATACCCACATCCCTCCCAAAGCTTCAAACGGTCTATCGATACCTCACCTTCACTTATGCTCCAATTCCCACTTCATTGTACACCCACAAAAACCCATGAGATCGTCTCACTTCCACCTAACCACATACCCCTTCTTGCCGCACAGACTCTTCACAGCACGGTAATCTAAGAACTCCCCGTAAGTATAATTCTCACAAGGTTGGCTCCGCGCCGAACACATCCAGATCCCCCTCCTAACTCCCGCTCTCGACCGTCAATACCTAGGTAGAGAAGAGAGATCAGAATCAGCATCATCTACTCCCCCATTACAACACATCCTAAGACTAAGTATCCTTTCCATTTCCCCACCACCGTCTCGTCTCTTCATCACCCTGAGCCCCGATATGTATACGATGTTTCTATACACCCTCACATGAGGACCCTCACCATCCTCACTCCCTGCCACCACCATTCGTCTACTTTAGGATAGAAAATTAATTCAAAAATTACCAAAAGTTGGAAAGTGTCATTATCTTTTTAATAGTCTTATTACTATTAATATATTTTGATAATCTTGACATCTTAATCTATTTCTTCCGAAATATTGAAGTATCTTTAATTGGCGAAATGCCATAATAAAAATGTCACTCTTTATTTATGTCATAACTCGTTCACAAAAACCTTAATATGCATCTATTATTATTTTAGATGGTTAATATTTTCCGATCCACCCTTTTCTGCTACTACTTTAAGATAACCTCATACCTCGTACGTGTGATTGTTCTTTAAACATTCACAATACTCGAGAAAAGCTACATAACTTCGTGGATGAAGTTCATTGTATGCTAACCATTCAATTCGTACTTGATATTGTCAAGCTCATCGACTACATCTTTATTCTTCTTCTTTTCCACACTTTTATTCCAAAAAAATTTATGTTCGATTGAGACACGAACTAAAAATGGTTGGAATTTACTCGCTATGATCTCACATTGGTGATTCTTTATGCACTAAAAACCACATCAAATCCTTCACTTACCCTCAAATTCATAAAACATTATAATCATCCAATTATCCAAAATATGCTTGGGCAATCAATGACAAAGACAATCGACTACATCTATTGTGATAAAAATGCAAAAATGTCAACGTGTCGTCGATTATCTCTATCACTATAATCATAACATCCCTTTTAGTATCTTTAATTCCCGGTTTCTCTCCACTCTCGCCCAAATCGTTTTTCTCTCAATCACTTCTCATAACAACTTGGTGTTCAGGTAAATCTCTTATTTTTTTGTTGTTAAGTGTTGGTCGTAAATAATCATTTTTTTGAATCATGCTTTAAAGACCTCTAACTTGTTGTCAATTGTATTTCTTCGTAATAGTTTTTTTCGACACTCATTATTGTTTCAATGTGGACTTGAACTATTTCTTAGGTTTTACGTTTATTAGAGTCGAAATAATTCTTACTCCACATTTGTTGCATTTAGGCACACACTAGTCTTGCACATAAGTTTAGTTCATTCTTAACTTAGCCCTCTTGACAAGAAAAATTCTTTGTGCATCATATCTTGTTACTATTTTATATATGTTCTTCATTTTTTTTTGTTCTCAATTATATTGGAGTATATGCCTAATAATTATGTGAATAGTTTTGTTTCTAACTCTTGTCACATATATATATATATTATATATATATATATATATTATTTTACTAATTATATATATATATATAATATATATATATATATATATTGTTATCATATTAATGTTGATATGCTAAATGATATGGGCTAAAAACCTTAAATTGCCATAAAAGGATGGGTACTTGCTGTAAACTAACCACCATAACTGAAAACCTCTCTCACAAAAATTTTTAGAAAAATCAAATTTTGGGAAAAATCTGGGATCCAAGTAGGGCTGGCCCCCCTAATTTTAAGGGATCGCCCTTAATTATGGGGAACGGCCTAGGCAAACATGGTGAAAAAGTATTTTCTATTTTCTTTTTAACCACAACCCTCATAGACTTAATACTGTTTCCTAAATTCACAGAATTTCTTGGATTTAATCAATTTGATTGTTCATTTGTCCTATTTTATAACCTTTCCTCCACTATAAATACATTCCCCATTAATCATCATCCATTACAATACCCCACAATGACATCTCCTAACAAACCCAAATCCAAAAACCGTCAATGGGTTGCAAATTGATTGTGAATCCATTTGGAGGGAAGAAAATCCATACATTTGCAGCCACATCAAATGTACTCAATACAACTTCCCACCATACCAAAAACCACTCACTCTCATCATGAACCATCTCAAGAAAACAATCACCAATCATGCATTACTTAAATCCTTACATTAAGGAACTCCCACATCCCACAAGTTGTCTCACCATCTCCACTTCCTATCTCACCCATCAACTCACATATTGCTCACACTCAAGCTCCACCTCAAAGTAACAACCAAACTCAACACACACCACCTCTATCTCCAAGTAGAGAAAGCCTAGTTGATGACATTAATCAACTACATGACTATCTAACCCTCTCTAGACCATGCAATCTCTACTCAACAACAAAACACACATTACATCATCACCTTACTCTCCAACTTACCCACTACACCTTCACATCAACCAATGTTAGAAAACCATATTAGGTATTGCCCTTGTTGCTAATCTTCACGCCAAAAATTAATTCCATACTTTAAGTGAGGATATCAATTGGATTGATTACTTCATCACTCGACCTCATCACAATCTAGGAGTTTTAAAGAGATTACCCTTCCACAACCACCTCCGCTCCAAACTCTCCAACTAACTAATCTCGTAATATGCCTTCAAATAATTGTCAAATCCTTTTGTATCGCAAGCAAGTCAAAATCCTTCTATGGCTATTTAGGATTTTTCTTTATGTATTAATATGCTTCTAAAGCATATTTGTTTTTCTATTTATGTATGATTGTGTGTTATTCACACACATTGTCTTAAATGAATAAAGTATTTTTTGCTTTGATGTTTGCTTGCACTTGTCATATTTTTCCTTCCTTCTTGTTATATGTTAGAAATATTCGTATTGTTCTAACTCGTTTTTGTAGCCAAGAAACCATAGCTTGATTCCTTGGTGCCCTTGAACGAGGGGGAGCACACATCAAAGGGGAGCATTTATTCCGTCAATTTAACGTAATTCTTGACGATGTCTTTTTGATTCTACAAAAAGGGGAAGAAATGACATGAAACTCACTAAATACTTGTTTAAAAATAATTTTACATTTAATGAGTTTAAATTTTGTAATCATCAAAAAGGGGGAGATTGTTGATAAAAATATAATGCCTAAAAACATTACTAGTATTTTTTTCACATCTTTACGTTTTGATAATCACAAAATATAAAAACATTCAACATAAAATTAAACGCAAACAATTAATTAGTAGTAAATTCTCATTTCAACAAATACATCACTTAAAGGTATGAATAAATAAATGCGCACGCGCTATCGCAGCGCATCTCGCAGCGCAGATATAGATCAGTGAAGAAATTTTTATTTAACCTCACACTTTTATAAAATGTTGTAAACATTACAAAACATTTTCTACAATTAAAAGAAATGTTTTATTCAAAATAAACATTTTGAAATTCAAATTTTCGAACCTAAAACGGCTAGAAAAGTTTCAGAAAATTCCCCCTACACAAAAGAAAAACTAGGGAAGCCCTAGTCTTGGGCGGCCCCCTTAAATACACGGCCGACCCCCTTAAAATTAAGGGGACCGCCCACCTACTTAAGGGGACCGCCCCTAGGTAGACGCTCCCCCAGTTTGTCCTATAAATACTGGACTTTTCCCCACTATTTTCTCACCTTTTGCACTCATTCTTTTTGTTCTAAAACAACCCACACATCTCACTAAAATCCTTTGATCATTTAATCATAAAGATTTGTTTCCAAGTAATCCAAGCTCAATTCCTTAAGTGCAAGAAATAATACTTTCATCATCAAGTGAAAAAGTATTACACCTCAAGTTTATATTACAATCTTGTTGCATCCATATCACATATTTGTAAATCAATTGTATATCTTGTATTTGTGTGTAGTCGCTAGATCTTGGCGATCTTTGTAAGTATAGTTAGATCGTGATGATCTTACCAAGTAGTGTTAGATAGTTGTGATATAAGTAGTGTGGTGAAGTGAAGTCGCAAAGTTGTGAAGAAGTCTTGAAGTTGTGAAGAAGTCGTGAAGTTGTGAAGTCGTGAACAAGTCGTGAAGTTGTGTTGTGATAGATTAGTTCTACCTAAGATTAGAACTCGACATTTAGCTTTGTGTCGTAAATCGGTGTAAGCAACGTTGTGTACGGTTTTCTCCGCCATAAGGGAGTTTGTTGACATAGTGAAGAAAACTCTCGAGTTAGGTGCTCGGGGAGTGGAGTAGGGAGAAGAGGTGCTTCGTTATCGAACCACTATAAATCCTCATGTTGTGGTTTGATTATTCTTACTCTTATCTCTTGTCTTACTTTATCATTTCATATACTTATATTGTTCATATTGTGCAAGCATTGAATTCACAAAAAGTCGAATCTAAGTTTTACAAACAAACATAAACCTTAAATTAAAAAATGGTAAACTATTCAACCCTCCCCCCCTTCTAGTTTTCCACATGTCTTATTTTTTCTTTCAACCACACCATTTGATTGAGGAGTGCGTGGAGCCGAGAAATTATGTGTAATTCCATTAGCATTACAAAACTCTCCAAATTGCACCTCATTATCAAATTCCCTGTTGTGGTCGGTTCTTATTGACACTATTATACATCCTAATTAGTTTTGAATTTTCTTACTAAATATTTTGAATTAATCGAAGGCTTCGGTTTATCCTTAAGGAATCTAGTCCAAGTATACCTAGAGTAGTCATCTACTATGACTAAGGTGTAATGATTTCCTCCATAACTCCGTACGGCGAATGAACCAAAGAGATACATATAAAGGAGTTCTAAGCATCTAGTCGTTGAGACTATATTCTTAGCTTTGTGACTAGCGTGAGCTTGTTTGCCAATTTTGCAAGCATCACAGAAGTGTTGATCAAACTTAAGCTTAGGTAAGTTTCTAACTAATTCCTTAGATGCTAACGATTAAATGAGACGCATATTTGCGTGACCTAATCTCCTATGCACCAACGTGGAGTTTTCATCAATCGTTGCTAGACAAATTTAGTCTTTTGGCTTATTTCCCAATTTCATCACATATAAGCTTTTCTTCCTAATACCTCTACCTATGACCTTAACATCCTTAGTAATTTCACTATCATGTTCAGAAAAAGTTACTCTACACTAATTATCACATATTTGTCCTACACTTAGCAAGTTAAATCTTAAGTTATCCACATGTTCTACATTATCTATTTTAAGAGAGTCATTCGAAATCTTACATTTGCCAATGATGTTACCGTGAAGATTGCTACCAAAAATAACATTACCTCCGTTGTATGGCTTGTAGCTTGAGAACAGCTTTCGGTTACCCGTCATGCGTTTAGAGCATTCGTTATCCTCCCAGAGAGAGAGATATATATAGATAGATTGGGTTCCGAAGTCGACTCTAGGCTTCTATTTATATAAGACAATAACTCAAACATTTTGTCCCTAATATCTCATGGGTCCAAAGTTGTTAGTGCTAAACATCCCTTGCATTTGATGCAAATGGTTGGGATGTGGAAATGGAAGACACATTTCCCATGGCATGTAACTTTGACGTTGGAAATTGTTCCAAGTTACGGGAAACCATGAGGTTGGTTTTGTCGACCAACGTTCCTTTTTGGTTGCGGTGTCTTCAACGAGGATAATTATTATTGATTCTTCTAGGTGGTGGAGTTTTTGATCTAACATTAGGTTTTGAAAACCCGACTCCGGGTTTTAACGATGGCTTATAAAATCGTTTAACTTCATTATCACTAGCAATGGGAACTTTGACGTTTTTACCATTATATGTTTTGGTCTAGGACCCAAAATGGATTTTTGAAAAGAAACAGATTTTTCAGAAACTGGTGAACAGACCGGCGGTCCCATAATTACTTTTGGGGCCGTCTAGTCTTTAAGGGGGCCGCCTATGGTATTTGGGGGACCGCCACCAGAGGACGTTTCTTTTTGAGATTTCACAAACTTTATTTCCTTAGTTCCACTAGATGATGCTTCAAATGAATTAAACCCTAAACCCAATTTTTCTCCAGAGGGTTTTTGATTACTTAACATTTCATTTAGACAATGTGTACTCTTTTCAAATTTAGTTAATCTAATGGCTTCCTCTTTGAGTTTTTCATTCTCAATTTTAAGCATATGACACTTTACACATTCGAGATCAACTCCCTTGTTTTTCTCGAGTGTAGACACTTTTTCTTTTAGAATACTGAGTTCTTTTTCTAAACTATTTCTAGTGGCTTTTAATCTTTTGTTTTTAGTGATTATTTTTAAACTCATTTTGCACAGTTTATCATATTAGCTATCTAAACCTAAATCATCTATTGATGAGTTTTTATCACTAAAGTAAGAGGAATCGGAATATAACTCATTTGATGCTTGAGCTACTAGACACGTTTCGTCTTTGACCTTCTTATCCTCTTCTTCACCGCTATCACTCCAAGAACCTTCGACGAAAGCTCTTTGGTTCTTGTCTTTCGGTGGTTTTGGACATTCTCCAATAAGATGATTTGGATCACTGCATCTAAAACATTTTCTATCACTTTTGTCGTTCTTGTCATCCCAGCTTCTTTGGAACGTCTTTTTGTCGTTCTGAGGTTGTCTCACAAATCTACCTCTTCTCTTGAAGAACTTTTTGAAGTCTCTTCCGGAAGTCGTTTCTTAGCTTTGACTATTTCAGAATCTTTCTTGATGATCATATCATGAACTTTGAGATTCCTGATGAGTTCATCAACTGATAGTGATGTTAAGTCTTTCGACTCTTCACTCGTCGTGACCTTTGCTCTCCATTTAGGATGTAGAGCCCTAAGAAACTTCCTAACAGAATTCTTGCTAGAATAACATTCATAAAGAGCTTATAGACTAGTAATAATAGTATTAAATCTAGCAAAAGCACTATCTATAGATTCGTCTTCAGAAATAATGAATTGTTTATATTGTTGAACCAAAAGGTCGATCTTGTTATCTTTGACTTGGTTATTACCTTGATGGTGATTAACAAAGTTTTTTAAATTTCTTTTGTCGTATTACACATGAAAATTCTTTCATATTATTTTTTGGCAAAGCATTGTAAATAACCATTTTGGCTTCGTTACTTTTCGCAAACCTCTTTTTAAGATCATCACTTTGTTTTTCAAAAGGGATAACCTCATCTAATTTGGTTTTTGGATTTTGTTGAATAGGTTCAAAATCACCGTTAGTAATAACATGCCAAAGATCAAGATCTTTTGATTTAACATATGTTTCGAATCTATTTTCCAATAAATAAAACTAACACTTTTAAAGAGTGGTGGTCTTTGCATGGATTGCCCTTCTAGATATTTGTTAGAATCCATAGATTGATCCAAGCTTTAAAATACAGTATATTTTAAAAATCTTGAGTGACCTCGGCTTCTGATACCAATTGTGGAAACTAGAAGGGGGTTGAATAGTTTACAGGTTAATTAGCGTTTTAAAATTTTACTTCTGAAATTGTTAGATTCGATTATATGTTCAATCAATTTAACAATATGAACCAATCATAATAACTATCTAATTGTAATATCTACACATGTAATATAAAGAGATAAAGAAAAGAACGATCAAACCAAGACACCAAGTTTTATCGTGGTTCGGCTACGAAGCTCTTTTTCGCCCTAATCCACTCCCCGAGTATCCAACTCGAGATTTTACTATTTCAACAAGCTCCCTTCAGACGGAGAAAACCGTTTACACGTCGCTTATGTTATTTTTTGACACTAAGCTAAATGTCGAGTCCTAATCTTAGCTAGAACCAATCTACCACTTCACAAGTAATACAAAATCACAAGATCTACACTATCAGATTCACACACAATCCGATTTACACAATTACATAAGATAATCAAAATAGAGTTTTGAATCTTAGAAGAAGAGAGGAGAAATCACTAATCTATAACACTCTGTTTCTTTGTGAATACGAGTGTTCTTCTCTTGCACTTGATAGAAGAAATAAGAAGATATAAAATGAGATTTGATCACTTGAAACAAGATTAAATTATGTTAGTGATCAAGATATTTAGTTAGAAAAATAAGGTATAGAGAGAGAAAGAAGACTGAAAAAAATCGTGCAAAGAGATTTTCTGTTGAGAATATTGCAATATATATAGCCAGGAATTCTCAAAGGTCAGCTGGTGGCGGTCCCGGCGGTCCTAGATATATCTGGGAGCCGCCTAGGCCCTTAGGGGGCGGCCCAAGACTGACGCTTCGATTTTTGTCCTTTTGTAGGAAAGGTTTATCCTGATGAGTTTTATTTCATTTTAGGGGGAAAATTTGAATTTCAAATTTTATGTTTTTAAATAAAACATTATTTTTATTTGACAAAACTATTTTATGTAATTATGTAAGGACTATTGTAGCTCTCATAGATTGTGTGTGTGTGATTACGTTGTCCTTCTTCCAGCGATCTCAGCACGTGGATGAAACTCGGTATGCTTATATGAGAAAATCCGTCAACACGCATGAACTATCTGTAGGCTTGTAGTATGCTCCTCGATTACTCGCACGACTTATGTTGCACTATTAGAATAGAATGATTGAGCTCCCATTCATACGTTTTTCCATCTGTGTTCTCCGCCTAAACCCCTTACTGTATTCCTATCTGCCTCGTGTTCCTCTGATCAGCCCTAGATCGCCATACGTGTAGTTTTTCGTCGTTTATATCATCTTGCCAGAGCAAGTTCTGGTCAGAGTTGTTCCACCGCGATGTAGCAGTCTATAAGACATGTCTACAGTCGAAGACCTGCCAAACTAATCCTTTGGACTGCTTGAAACAGATCTACGTAAACCATTGTGAGCAAAATCGCTGATAGCATCCCCCCCTCCCCTCATCTCCCCCCTATCGAAATCTGTTTCCTACAAACCACCTCTCGCTCTCCGGCGCCAACTCCGTCGATACCCTATTAACCACACGCAGCCCGCCTGTGCCCAACGACACTTTTACTGGCGTTCTTTTATTTTTCGTTCATAGCATGTGTTCTGTCTCGTCTTATGGAGCTTTTAAACCATGTGATGGATTTTTTTTTGTCTTTAAAAAAAAATATTTACCAAAATATGGTTGTTTTGGAAATAGTATCCAAATCATGGCAATATAAATATATATATATATATCATTTGTCGCATTAAACGACGACGTATCCGTAGTTTCCAAATAGGCGAACAACAAAAATTAAACCCAACCCAAATAGAAAAAAGATGCCGGCTCAAAGTAAAAAAAAGAAAATTTACAAAATGTACCCTAAACTTTTAATTATTTACTACTTTTTTATATATAAACTTTATTTATCAGATATATAACACATATCTACCGATTCATTGAGATAAAAAAAAAACCGCGGAATCGTGAGCTCGCCCCCTTTGAATTCGCGAACCAAAAAGAAACCCAACATTACAATGCTCCCTCCGCCGCTCATATGTACGATTTTATAAAAAATGTTGAAGTTTAATATATATATATATATTGGTTGGTTGTAAATTCAACCCCTTTTTATATATAAATAAATATATAATATATAACAAGGATCAAAATCCACAAAATCAATGAAACCGAGAGTAGTATGATAGGATATTCCCGGGTCGTAGTCCCAACGAGGAGTGAATTGAAAAGTCGAGAGTCGGTTTGGTATTTGATGTTTGAATAGAACAAGATTTGGATTGGATTTCTAAATCTACGGGAAAAATAAAGCAAACTATACTAAAAACGAGAAAATCACACAAATTATGCTAAAAACGATATCGAGACACTAATAACGACACACTAAAAACCTAATTTCTGGAAATTTGGCCCCTTTAACCCACTCACGCCATCTTTTATATTAAAGGTCCCCCCACTTATCCACCATTGACTAACAAGGACACCAGCTTTACAAGCACACACACCCCCCTACGAACCGCAAAAACGGATTTACAATTGAGTTCACCAAAACGAGAAACGAAACGGGGATTTAAAATCCAGTTCTTGAAATAACGAAATTTTCCGACAAAACATGACCCTACGAAAGTAATCCTATTTTCCTAGATGCAAAATGATAAAAGAAAATTTTCAGAAAAAGAATTTTATTTTTTTGAGTTTATTTTATTTTTTTTTATGAATTAAAAACTAAATTAACTAAATTAAATGATTAAAAATACTAAATGGTTTTGGAAAAATATGAAAAATTCAGGGAAACTAAAACAACTTATTATCTATCTAGGAAAAATAAGAAAACGAAATAAGCTACTCAAATAAGCAGGTAAACTAAGCTGTAACAGCTTATCCTTCTCCCTCTCGGCGCTGAAAACACAAGGTTCTGTGTTAACCTGAAACCCTCCCTCTACACCAACCCCCCTTGGACAGAAAAGATCCCCAATGGCCACTGGCTAATGTGTGTATGATAGGTGATGCGAGGGTAGAGACCCGGGTTCGAGCCCTGCACCTCCACCCAGCCCGCTCTTCCCCCTTCCTCCTCCCCCCCTCTGTATATTTTTTTTCTTTTTTTTACACATATTCATTATTAAACACATCAGGGCTAACAACATTTTTTAAAACTACAACTATTTTGCCCGCCTCCACACCTTAACAAATAAGCCTGAAAATTAAGCCACACCACAGGAATGGCCAAACACACTTTTAACTTAGGACACCCATATAAGCCAAAACTGTTAGGCAATTTTACAGAAAAAAAGCCCAAGCTGAGTACAAATAAGCCAAGACAGGGAACTTACTAATCTTAATAAGCAGGCTAACAGCAAATAAGCACAAAGAAATAAGCAACTAGCAGGAAAAATAAGTAATAATACAAGGGAGTTTATACTAAATTAAACTAAGGCAAGAAACTAAGCTAACTAGGGGGCTTATAAGGGGAAAATAAGCTAAGGCAAGGTACACTTACCTAAGGCAGATGGGTAACTAAAGCCTTAATAAGCTAGTCTAACTTAAAATAAGCACAAAGGATAAGGGAAATAAGCCAGAAAATCTAAATAAGCTATAAGCCTGCACTGCCAACAAACCAGGCCAAAAGGCACTCTTATGGCTTAAAAATAGGCTGCCTAGAGGGTGTCTTAAGGCTTAAAAGGCTAAAGGATGAGCTTATTGGCTTTCTAGAAAATGCAAAAATCTAAGTATAATGATATAAAAATAAGCAAGAAACATACGCGCGTTCTCCTTTCGCTCTGCCGGTGCTAGCCTTCAGGGCGGCTGTTGGGAAATAGATGTAAAAGACTTAATACTTGGTAGTATAAACTTTTTAAAGTCTGGTAATATTAGTTAGTTCTGGCCAGTACTAGTTCAATACTGGCAGTTCTAAGTTGTTAAGTCTGCGCAGGTTCTGAAGTTAGTATGGTTAGAATAGCTAGTTATATAGTTAGTACTGGTTGTATTTAGTTAAGTCTGTTTATATAACAGAATAGTAATATATTATCTTAGAGATATTTTAGGGAGATATCTTAGATATGTTGTGCATTATCCTTTACACGTTTGGTAAAGCCCATTAGGGTTTTCCTTGGTGTATAAAAGGAACCCTACCTGCCATAGAGTTTAATATATGTAATAGAGCCCCCCCCAAAAAATTGAAGTTAATAGAAAATTCAATAGCAAATTTTAGTATCTTTGTTCATCCTTAATTCTTGTGTTAAGATTCCACATTAACACTTGATATTCATAGTCAGTGTCTCTCACATAGTTGATTTGTATTTATTCAAGTTAGCTTTCTTGTCTGACAAGGCTAGATAGTATCCAATACAATCCCCCAGTATCCTACAGAGTGGGGTATCAGAGCCAATAGAGGGGACTCTGAATAAAGAAGAATCACAGATCACAAACCAAACACTCTCCATACAATTCTATACAAAATGTTTCAAACTACTCAATGATGTGTTCTCACAACATTCTCAGTGATGATGGAAGAATCAGTATGAACTCGAACCCGATAACCACCGGAATCCGTTAAAAAGGTTTAGAAGCACAATAGTGTCTTGCCACTCAGCAGAACCTAAATGCCTCGCTTGGAGCTACCTTATCTCATTCCTGAGTTATTACTTTTGCCGTTACTAATCCTCGCGATCACGAACTGTTCGTGGAACTAACAGACTTGTTACACACTTGAGCTAATGGAGTTGATTCATCTACGAACGAAAGACCGAGTGCCATAATCCGCCGTCTATCGCATTAGCTCTCTCGCGAGCTCCTCCCGTTGTTGAAATTTTATTCTGGGGATACTGTTTCTCGAAACGTCCTCATTCTCGGCATCCCATCACCAGTTGTTATAGTTATTGACGATATGGTCACTGTTGTTGGGTCCTGGAGGGTCCCAGCTGGTATAACTTCATCCAATTGAGGATGCAAACCCCGTAATCCAGATAAACACATATCGATGACAGAAATAGTCGAGCTATTCATTTCGGGACACTAGTTCGAAGACTTAGGTCGCGATACATCCTAGCACTACCAAGTAAGTTGGGTACTTACATCTATAAGCCTCGTTTGATGTAAATCATCAAACATTACAAATGCCAGAAAAAGAGACTCCGTCATGGAACATTTAAAACTTTATGCAGACACACTCACGTGACTACACTTTCTTTTGATGATTTCACTATTAAAAGATTTTTTTACACGGTTATATCAGTTATAAGATCTGTAATGATATTTTTTTTGAGATACCCTTTTGATGGATTAAATATCCTAGTCAAACCTAGCCAAAACTTTTGTTATTCCGAGGAGTGTTGGAACATCAAATTTTGCTAAATGAAGTTAGCAGTGTCTTGTTTAGAACTGGGCTATTAAATCTTAAATCTTTTCTTGGTCACTCAATCGGTTAACACAAATTAAATATCGGGACGAGATTTCTTTAAGGGGTAGGTACTGTAACATCCGGTAATTTTCGGAACATATTTCAATAATAAATCGTATTTATTATTACACACCTCGATTTCAAAGTTATTTTTAACTTATTTGATTCGAAAACGAAGAAGATATATATTAATTCATAGTTGATTTATAAAAAACGATCAGCTAAATTGCGTTTTCACGATTCGGACCATAAAGCAAATTGATGTAAAACAATATTTCAGACAACTTTTTAGTTTTGACTAAGACCCGAAAACAGTCAGAAGGTGACTGAAATGCCCTCGCAAAATTTTAAACACAACGCGTACCGACCCAAAATAATTAAATTTATATTTAATTATCATAATTTAT
Source organism: Tanacetum coccineum (assembly GCA_026074375.1). Taxonomy (NCBI): domain Eukaryota; kingdom Viridiplantae; phylum Streptophyta; class Magnoliopsida; order Asterales; family Asteraceae; genus Tanacetum; species Tanacetum coccineum. The sequence goes on along the minus strand of BQNB010023309.1, from coordinate 40,300 downwards.
TGAATAAAAATATTTAATAAATTAATTATCGTGTTATCCAAAAACGTTTGTTAAAAACACAATTATTAAAGTTAAAATTTAATTTTCGAACAAAGTTTATCGAAAATATACAAAATAAATAATAAACGTTTTAAATAAATTTTATAAAACGTTTACAAAAATTAAGTCGAGTGAATACATATCTTTATCAGAAAAATGATTTGAAAAACATTGGCGCAAGTTTCGTGACTCGAATTATCCGTTAAGTCGCTTAAACAAGCCCCGAACCAATATTTTATAAAAGTTTCTCAACAAGTTACACCTTTAGCCCCTCAAGTGTTATATACTTTACACTTTGATTTAAAAATTTATATATATATAAAAATTTTATCATTTTCATTTCATTTTTTTAGATATATACTACACACACATACATGTAAACACGCTCCCTCTCCCCAAATCCGGCCACCGTCACCGCCGCCGAAAAAGTTTTCTGACGAGTTTTTCCGGCGAACCCCAAAACTTATAAAAAGATAGATCCTTAACCGATCTATTTGATCCATCGAACCACGCGCTACGCGCCGTGCTAAATTAAGGGATATTATACTAATTAGGATTGATTGGGGATAGATTAGATGTGTTTTGATGTATTCGGTTAGAGTTAGAACGCGATAGAATTGAATTTAGGGTTGAGTAGAATTTTAAGTAATCTTGTTCGAATGTTATCTCAATGATGGTAACGTTTTTCTTTATGAATCTTATGTCTATTGATAAGTTCAGAGAGTCTAGTTTCCAAAAAGTCCGGCCACGATTGAATTTGAGGTCGGGAAGTTTGTCTAATGATTTTCGTGAGAAAAGTTGTCAAAGCAGTAAATTCGGGTCAGATTTGGGTCTGATTTCGAGGAGTAAAACCCCTACTTAAAATTCAAATTAGGGTTATCCAAAAATCAAAGATCATATTTAGGTATCTATTAACTCCAGTTCGAAGGGCTAGCGATAAAACATTTTCTAAGTATTTTTAAGGATGTCAAACTTTTTGGTGTGCGTTCAGGTCCGAATCTAAGTACTTTATAAAGATGAATTTTTATAAAATAATTCCACTTAATATTTTTTTTTAAATCACTGTAGCTCACAACTCATTGGGGAACTAGAGAATGTAAGGAGAACCACCAATTAGATGTTTAAGTATTTTATTTGTGGTCATAAACTGACTACAAAATTCAGCCAGAAACTATGAAAGTGGAAGTTAATGAATAAGGTCATAAAGGGTATAAAAATGATTTGGGAGATGTGTATAAAGGATTATAAACTTAGTGTAAAGTTTAGAAGTCCATCATGTGATTGTTACATTGGCTTGGGCATTAGCCTAACCGAGTGTAACTTTTGTTTTGTTATGATTAGATTGTGTGCAAGATCTTGTCAAGTAAGCTGATCAATCAGGTGAGTTTCATAGTCTCATTTTCCTATGTTCTATTGGGATGGAAATGATGAAAAATATGTTTTGAATTGTTTTAATTACTGTGATTATGTGGTTTAATTGATGCATGGACTTTTATGTAGCTATTATATGTTTATGTGCTGCATGTCGTATGACATCCATGGAGCGTGATCGTCTCCTTGTGATTTAGTTTGAGATTGGTTTTCGCCTACTTTACGGGTATGAGGTTTCGTCTACTTTGTGTGGGTATGATATTGCGTAGATATGGTACCAAGAGTCTGGGATTGGGGATGTCATTCCTCTCCATAACTATGTGAGAATTTCTGTGGTTTGGATCGGGGGACATGTTCCGTCCTAATGGTGATTGTTAGTTGAATGCATGTTAGCAAGTATAATAGCCAGCTTAATTGTCCTGCCATGTTTTGTTTTTTATAATTACAGTAATTGATTTAAATCTTGTATTGGTGTCGTAAAACCTATGACTCTCACTAAACATTGTGTTGACGTTTTAGCATCATTTCAGGTGATCGGTTATAAGAAGTAGTTGAAGTTAATAAAGTGGCTAGCGAGGGACCATTAGGATGGTCATATAAGTTCTATTTGATTTTGTTTCTAATTGTTTGCAAGAATTCTTGAATGTTATTGGTTTTTAATAGGTTTGTAAGACATTGTCTTTGTATTGATGAGACCTCTTTTTCCTTAATACAAGATGTCGTTCCTTTGTTTTTTTTCTTTTTTGGATTGTCACTGACACATCGTTTTCTATTATATTTAGTGATGCTGTTAGTGATTCTCATTGTTGAAACCATTGTGTTGTTGGATTTGGAATAAAAATCTATAAGTTACGCCTCGTGTTTCCGCCTTGGCGGGGTGTGACAAGAAGCAACCTGAAATGATGCCAAAAGCCAAAGGATTAAATGTATTATCTAAGGTTGCATTAACTAAAGATGGAAAACTAAAGTTGGCTACCAAAAAAAGCAAGACACAATTTTACAGCTCTCATAGAACTGGCTCAGGTGATGGAGTTGACACTCAGTTAGAGGTTCCTGATGAGCAACATCTCAAGACAACTAGTGCAGATGAAGGAACTGGTACTATACCAGGGGTTCCTGATGTACCCATATACGAATCTGAAAGTGAGAAAGAGTCTTGGGTGACAATGGAGAAGAAGATAAAAATGATGAAAACGATTCTGAAGATAAAAGTAATGGTAATGATGATGATGATACTAATGATGATGATAACCAAGAAGGTGATGACACGTATGACAATGTTGAAGAGACTGATAGTGATAGAATGAGTCAGACATAATCAAGATTTTGTTCTCAATCAGTCTACCTCTGAATACTTTGAAGAAAGAAGAAGAAAAGATTGGATGATGAAGAAAACACAATAGATGATGAAGATGAGGATAAGGTCATAAGGAGCTGTATTTAATATGTGAAGTGAGGTTGGAATATGAGATACTGAGATGAACGTTGTTGATCAAGTGATTCAGAAAACAACAAAATGTTTCTCAAGAATAGAGGGTTTGAGCAACGTAAGAGGATAGGAAGACGCTCATGTGACACTTACTCCGGTCCTTGACACACAGAAGGATGATGAACCTGTACAAAGTTCTTCTGTCTCCTCCGACTTTACATGCAAGCTCCTAAATCTTGAGAATCCTTCTCCAACTGACAATGAGATTGCTTCATTGATGGAAACCTCAGCTCATCATGCAATGACAGTTCCTAAAATTACATCCGGTTTCATTACAACTATTCCTCCACCACCTCTATTCTTTAACCCTCTTCCACAATAAGCAACACCACTCCAACACCATTAAATTTAAGCTACACACCTTATTTTACTTCAATCTCCAGTTTCTCCTCTGTTTTCAGGTTCAACGACAAAGTCATCAACTTGGAAAAAGATCTGTTAGAGATAAAGCAAGTTGACCAGTATGCTCAAGCTCCCTCCTTCATTTCTGCTATAGTTAATCGCTACATTGATAACTAACTTGGAGAAGCTATAAATAAGGCCATTCAAGCACATAATTTGGACTGCAAACAACAGGCTCATGGGGAGAAGAATGCTTACATAGAACTCATTGACATATCAATGAGAGCTATTATTAAAGAAGAAGTTAAAACACTAACTTCCTTAGATTCTTCATCAAGCAGTATAAGGACTTTTGAAACATCTGTGATAGAGAAAATGTATAGAATCATTAGAAGCTGCAGTCTTGACAAGGTCTTCCTCACAACCAAAGTCTTATTATGAGGCGGCCGCATCACTCTCCGAATTTGATCTTACAAAGATTCTTCTAGAATATGACGGAGGAAAGCAAATCACATCTTAGAGCTGATTATAAAAAGAAGCTTTATGATGCACTATTCGAGTCTTACAACACTGACAAAGATCTATTTAATTCATATAGTGAAGTATTTACGTTGAAGAGGAGTCAAGATGACAATGACATAGATCGAGACCCTTTGTTGGATCAGAACGAAGGCGAAAGATGGAAAATTCAAGCATATAAGCTGAGATTATCCAGGTGATTAAGGTCAAAGGATAGAAGTCTTCAAGCACTCAACGATGTCCTCCCAATCTCAACATAAGCATTCTGGGAAGTCTGCCCATGCAGAGGAGCCAGGTCATACAGTTTATGACTCGGGAGTGCAACAGGATCAAGAGTTTGACACGGGTAACATTGATGAACAACCCGCTGACAAGGAGGTTACCAAGGATGACTGATTCAAGAAACCCGAAAGACCACTAACTCCTGATTCTGATTGGAATAAGAGACAACATGTTGACTTCCGAAATCCTTAGACATGGATTAGTCAAGTTGCTCGTGCTAAAGAACCTCGTACTTCATTCGATGAGCTCATGGATACCTCTTTTGACTTCTCTGCATTTGTCCTGAATCGGCTCAACATCAAAGATCTGACTGAAGAAATTCTCGTTGGACCGGCATTCGAGCTACTAAAAGACACTTGCAGTATGGTAGGAGGTGTCGAACGCCCATAGCCTGGGAAAAAGTAAGAGAAAGCAAGCTAATTGGACCGGAGATTGTCTAAGAGACTACTGATAAGATTGTGCAAATCAAGGAAAGATTAAAAGCCGCACGAGATCGCCAGAAAAGCTATCCTGACAATCGACGAAAGCTGTTAGAGTTCAGCATTGGTGATAAAGTACTACTCAAGGTATCGCCTAGTAAATGTGTGGTACGTTTTGGTAAGAGAATCAATCTTTCACCGAGATATGTAGGACCATTCGAGATTGTCGAATGAGTCAGTCCAATAGCTTATCGGCTGCGCTTACCACAAGAACTTGTAGGAGTTCTTGACACGTTTCATGTGTCAAACTTAAAGAAATGCCTGGCTGACGTAAACTTGCACGTACCGTTAGAAGAAGTCAAGATCAACGACAAACTGCATTTTGTTGAGTAACCTATGGAAATCATGGAACGTGAGGTCAAGAAACTGAAAAAGACACGGATTCCTATTGTAAAAGTTCATTGGAATTCCCGACGAGGACCAAAATTTATTTGGAACGAGAAGACGAGATGAAGCGCAAGTATCCGCAACTGTTCGCGAGGCTACGGCTTAGGACGAGCAACTGAAATTTCAAGACAAAATTCCCTTTAACAGGGGAAAACTATGACATCCGTCAATTTTAAGGTCAGTAACCGAGAGCAAACGTATGATATTAGACTCTCTTAATTATTTATTGAGTCACTTTTATGTGGTTACATTACTCTTAACATTTAACGCTTGATTTGATGAAATCGTATTTTACGTCGTATATATTTCCACATTCATTACCGGGGCTTATAACACTACGGTTATGTTAATAATGGCAAGAAGTTGTAGATATAAAGCTACAATCTGCACCAGAATCAAACAAACAGTAGCGAAATGATTGGTTTATAGAGAAATGTACCGTTACAAATGTTCGGGTATTGTGCGGCATCAAGCAACTCCTAGGCCAAAAGCTTACCTTGTGTCGGTTCTATTGTTACGGGTTGAGTTTCTTTCTTCGATTAGTAGCATCGGGTTTGGTGATTTCCTTGAGGGTAGTGGGCTCGATCTTTCCTGGACATTCCTCCTTAAAGTGGTTAGGATCTCCACACTTAAACAAGTGGCCTTGGTTCTTTTTTTTAATTAGCAGCTTCTACCCGTACAATTTCAGGTAAGTGACCCACTTGGTTACTGATGACATCAAATAAAGTCTATTTTATAGCATCGTTTATCCCACGATATTAACCTATTTTGTATAGTTATTGCAAAGATTTGTTACTTAATCGTTTTTATTTGAGAAATGCAGTAATTATGGAGTAATTGGTGAAACATAGCAAAAGGCGCGAATTCTGAAGCTTAAATGAAGATAAGTATGAAGAATACTAATTCTGAGACCAATACGGCCGTATCCATCAAGAAGATACGACGTATTCGTGCCTGCACTCACCAAAGACCACAGAATATTAAAGATCAATACGTCGTATCCAAAGGACTCAATACGCCGTATTCAAGATATGAAATCAATATAATATTCTAGAAGATATCAAACGTGGTCCCTACTTCAAGAAATCCCTAATACGCCGTATCCAACCATGGATACGCCGTATTGGAACGACTTCAAACTTTATAAATAGAAACCAAAGATGAGTTTTTAAGTGTGCTAAATCATATTCTCGATACCTAAACCACAAAAGTCGATTTTTAGAGGAGAAAAAGAGCAGAAGAGGTCGAGCAACGTATTCAATTCCATAGGAGACATCGTGTAATTCCATATACTTTAGTAATCGTTCAGTTTTTGGTATCATTCGTTAACTCGGTTAGTTTACCTTGGCTAAATTATTACTCTTGTATTTATTATGACGTTTGAAGGCTAATACCTTTGGGTATTAGCCATTATTATGAAGATCTGAATGTTTGGTATTTGTTTATATCGATTTCTTGATTTATCGAGTATATGCTTGTTTTCTTGTTTATCAATTTATAATTGGTTTTTGTGCTGTTGTATGCGGTCCTATCATTCATACTGGTTTACCTAAGTGGACAAATGCAGATCTAGAGTCAGGATAAGCGCCTCTTATATAGTAATTTATACTCTAGTATTAATTGTTTCATCTAAAACAAATTTTATATGCTTTATTTTGATTTTTCTTTTGGGTTCAAGCATGACACTGGAATTATTGTTTTTTAACTATTATTTGTAATATGTTTTATATTTCTTTTGTGGTCTGTTATTTTTTTTTTTTTATGTTTATTTTTTTAATTACTTGATTCAACAAATATGGATGGTTTTATGTTCATTCTTGTTTCGGATTGATGATTCTATTGTATAATATTCGGTTTATGGTCTTTTTAGTGAACTTATTTGAATTGTGATTGTGTTTATAATTTTTCGATCTTTTATTTTGGTATCTTATGTTCTTTGTTTTTTCGTCTACCTTGCCTTTTTTTGTCTTCTTATTACGTTTGTTAGTAAATATAAACCCATAGTATCAATTAAATAAAAATTAATCTAAAAACAAACATTTAATTTCAATGAAAAAACTCCAATGACAACATGATTAAATCAATCTAATAATCACATTCTTAACCATAAATAATTATAGTTCCCCAACACTATCCACCAAACACATAACAAACCCACCTAGATTAATTAACAGACTACAAACCGGTCAACAAAATTTTAAAATATCACAATCATACAACAATCTCAAAAACCAAAAAAACTAATTAAAATAACTACATCAATTACAATCCAAATACACAACAATATACAACATTAATTCATAAAACCACAATAAAAATCCAAAACTACAACCAAGCCAATATATATCATCAAAAACAAACACACATAATAATAAACCAACCAAAACAAACAAATTAAATAATACAACACACTCTCAAAAAAATTTAACCCCCAACTCCCCACCCCACAAAACAACCAAAATTAAGAACAACACAATAACCAACAATACCTAACAACATATGAAAAACAATCACAATTCCAAATATTGTCCTTCTAAGTCTGTGTCTAGAATACCGCTTCAGGTTAATAGTTAATTGGATATTGCCAATGTTTATTGTTCTTGTTGACTAGAGTGACCTAGATCAATTCAACAAATAATGTTCTGATTCATTGGATAGTTGGACAAGATGTTAACTAGTGTATAGTTGCCATTAAGCAGTAAGGGGGTAAAGTTCTCTATGAGCTAGGGTCTTAACTAGTTCAACATTGCTTTAATCCCTACTAGGATTCTAATCAGCAAATAAGGATGCTTTATGCAGATGCTTTAATTGTGACAGAATTAATGTGTCTAGGTCTTAGGATGATGTAAGCCTAAGTCTTAAGAATGATATGCCACCTCAAGAGAAGAAATCATTGCACTAAATAAACAAACCAACAGTCTAATCGGATTAATAATGGTTAATACAGTTTTCTTATATAAGGTTCGATCGCTCTTTTAACTTTCTTAATTAGCTTGCGTGGGTAACAGTTTCTTGAATTGATTGTAGTCACCAACCAAACCGTGCCAGTCTCTCAGGCTGAAAACCCCCCTTTTCCATTAGAATTAGGATTTAGACTGACATAGGTTTAACATAGGATTAGAATAGAATTAACATAGATTAGATAACCAAGATATTAATAATTGATAGATTTAACCTCGCTCTCAGGATTGACACCCACTAACCACGAAAATTACTACCGATCGGGTACACTGCCATTAAAGTGTTGTTTTTGGTTGAGTCGGCAAAATATAAATTTAAAAACTTATTCTCTTAAAATATACCATTACAACGATAGCACCATCAGTTTTGGCATCGCTGCGGGGAGTAAAAATAGTCATTGATTTTTTTTTGTATTTTAGTTTTTAACATTAGATTAGATCTAACCCTTAGGATTAGTGTAATTTAGATTAGTTGTTGATCCCAATCCTTGATCGATTCTTTAGCCTGTATAAAGAATATGTTACCTTTTTATTCAGTCTTCACCAGCAGTCTTAAGTCCTTCAGCAGTATTAAGTTAGTACTGGCAGTACTAACTTTGCTCTAGCAGTACTAAGTTTACTCTAGCAGTACTAACTGATTAGTACAAGCAGTTTCCAACACTTAGCATATTTCATGTATCACGCGCGTCGCCGGCTACTAAAATTATGCTTGCAGTACAAACTATTTGTGACTTTAAAATCCCAAACAATAGTGTAAATTTTTGTATTATCTGTATATTTTGTATATTTGTCTTTAATTGTTTGCTTGTATATTTTTGTGTTTAATTGTTTGTGTATTTAATTGTTTTTCTTGAATATACTGTTCTAGTCGACAGTTGAATACGGCGTATCCAATCCCACCGAATACGGCGTATCCAGTTCTCTGTCCAATACAACGTATTCATACCTAAAGATTAATACGGTATCCAATTCATTGGATACGGCGTTTCGAATCTTCTGATAAATTCTTTTCCCATTCTCCGATTTTAAGCCTAAAATTTTTTTGATATATACCTTTCTCGCTGTTCTACTATAATTTTTCTGGATATTTTTCAGTAAGAATGACAAAGGTTATCAAAAGAGAGTTCGAGAAAATTAAGGACGTAAAGTCAAAGATTGTTTCGATCACTTGCAAACACATCACTTGAGAATTTAACATGGAAGTCGCCGAATTAAGCGGGATGGGATACTGCAAAGTTATTCACATATAAGTTAAAAGTTGCTAAAATCCATTTAACCTGTAATGGATGATGATTTGGAGGATGAAACTGATGATGATATGGGGTATGATCCGTCTGATGTTGCATTTATTGAATGGTTAAGATCAAAAAATTTTCAATTAACAAGAGATGATATTCAGTATATATAAAAGCATTATGCATTTATTGGATCAGAGGAGATGATGAAGTTGAGCTTACTGATGAGGAATCTTTCGATGATGAAGATGAAATTACTGAAGTGTTTCGAATCGACACTAATATATTTGATAATGAGAACCTATCTGTTCGCATTCACGAATTTTATTATCTTTCTAAGGTAGATCCGGACATACTTACAATGGATTATTTTACGGGGTTTAAGGGACTATGATGCTACAAAAAATGATGGATCTATGAATGGAATAAGGATGTTTTCATGGGTTGATGAGAAACCATGGACTGACACTAGAGTTTGGACAGAGCCGAAACCAGTCAAACATACTTGCGATCCTTTCAACTATAAAACTGGGTGTTCGGAATGGCCAACATGTAGCTGGAAAGAAGATGGTTACTATAATGGAGGGAATTTACCTGGAACCCATTACATTATTAAAACCAACTCCATTATCAGGCATACGAGTGAGTACGAGCTTTAGTTGATGTGAACTTAAGAAGAAGCTTTAAGAAACAGTATCAGGAATGGAGTATAACAATGATGAGTCATGCGCAAGCTCAAGAGAAAATGGAACATATATTACAAACTATGGATGATGCGGGGGGGGGGTGTTTTATGACTTAATCTGAGATAATGGAATAAAGTATTATGTAAATACATGAGCCACGGTATGCAACATAAGGAATATATATGATTAAATATTGTTCATTGATCATGAGAGTATGTTGCTGTAAAAGAAGACGAATAGGATGAATCTTATTATGCGAGAAAGAAATGGTGCCAAGCTTAAAACAAGAATCTTTCGGATTATAGTCGTAGGTGGTGGTGACTAGAGGCACGGTGATGTTAGAGAGAAGCTGAAGAAAGTTAACTTAAAGAACCTTTGCTGTAAACAAAAAGGCTTCCCGGGAGACAATACGAAATGTTATTTAATTTTGTTATCGAGTTGTCTTCTGACTTCAATTCGGGTATCCGCCCACGTACATAGGAGCAATTGAATGTTGGAGTTAATCACTCTTTATTTTTTCATGCATTTAAAAACATTATTTTTCAATTCTGCCAAATAATCGTATTTCTTCTATTGATACGCGTTTACACGGTCTGACCGTATTTTGTTTGTTTTAGGTTTAAGCTTTAAATTAACTGTAGATACCAAGATAGGAATGAATTTGTTTTTCCTATGTTTTCTACACAGGACCTCGTGATGGAAATATCGACGATTCTTAGTGGAGAATTTCCGGAATCTGGAAATCTTGAAGTGTGGGGTCTTGAACCTCAAGGCGTACTGTTCTACAAATGATCTTGCTCCATAATACTCAAATTGGAGTAACCTACGAGCAATATCAGGTGGAGTATATCATTCTTATTCTTTTTAAATTCCCAGTAATTTTATGTTTACCATATACAACGAGGTCGTTGTATAATTCAGTGGGGGGGTGGGAATTAGAATGTTTTATAGTCCTATTTTTCCAATATAAGCTTAAAGTATGCTTCAATTTAAAAAAATTCAAGCACTACTTTTGTTAAATTACATGATACATAACCCCAGCACTCAATAACCTTGATAGAACTTGTGAGGATTTACCTTTCCTGATTTCCTAATGTTTACCAAATCCATAAAATATGAGGTGTTCGGTGATGTTGTAGAGTTTAGAACTTGGCTTGGTATATTCTATTCGCGACCTCAATAATGTGTATTATGGATTTAATTGAGTATAATTGATTTTAAATTGGTATACATCTTTGGATTACAAGCCAAATGCCTTTACTTGTTGCTTATTAACTACTACACCGGTTAGTTAACCTTAGTTTAAACCTTCCCACTTTATCTTTAGAGTGATGTTCCACTAGAATAACCGTAGAACCATATCGCTTAGGAATTTACACCAATTATTTGTTTTGTTACCACCCTTACAATTGACCTACCTTGTTAGATTAAGTTTATTTACAGTTGCTAGTTGCTTAAAGTGTTTAAGTCTGTTTTTCCCGAGTCTTGTGTCATATTTCTAATCTTTGGTGTGGTTGGAAATTGCACATTGATAATAGGAATGTATACAGTAGTCAAACCTCATGTGATTTTTACAAACATTCATAAATTAATGGTGAATCCGAAGAACGGATTAAATTACCGAAGAATTAGCCAGAAATTATTATATTGGGGGAACTGTGATGATGGTGAAACTACACCGAGATTTGAAGTTTAGTTGGTAAAAAAAAGAGAGAGAGAAAGAAAGTTTGAAGATAATCGTTTCGCGAACGAGCATTATCGAAGGAATTATACGAATGATCGATTATTCGTTGATACGTCGACAAAAATCAAAATGAATAGTAGAGTATTAGATACAAAGTGGGAAGTATATCGCCACTTGCCTTGTAAAGTATGTAAAGTGGGGGCTTTGGGTTGATTGGATGTTGACCGTTATAGGAAAAGCCAAACTTATGTGTTGTTTTTTTAATCTATGATCAAGACATTGTAAATAGTTGTGTCTCGGTCATATAAGGTCGGGAAAATAAGTGTCTGCACTTGTACTTTAAGCCTAATTGATGGTTCTTGATTTTTATTTAACAGCAATTTACTTCCCTCTCACCTAATGATTAACCTTTGGTTTTACGCGAATAAGGATTCATACGAACATGTATGTCTTTCTCGGCGTTCCGGGTGTATACGCATGTCTTGTACCTTGTTGGTTTATGACTTTTGGTGAAAGTTTAAAGGTTCCTACCCTATATCATTCTTTATCCTAACCGTTGGTTAAATTCGAATGGGGATGTGATCGAACACTCATGTCTATCCTGGCGTTCCGGGTGTGTATGTGTGCTTCAGCTGCCTTGTTGGAGTGGTACTTCTGGTGAAAGATTGTAGAATGATCAAACGTATTGCTTTCCTACAAAAACCCAATATGTACATTTATAACTGTTACTCCTTGGTTTAGTATGGGATTATGTGTTTCCTTGCCTAAGCTTATGATAGATACTCTCCTCGGACCGAGCATTTGAGTGAATTCGTTACATGATACTACATAGATTAGTGAGTGATTTAAGTGTTTTCATCTTCCTATTTCATGGGTGTTTGGTTGTATACGTGTAATTGATCCGATAAGTACTTTCACAAAAATATTCTTAGGATACATTTTTGTATACTTGTAAAGGGGAGACTTGGGACAAGTAGAATTCAATAGTGGGGGATATTTGATGACATACAAATATCGGTCTATTATATTGCATTGTTTATCCCCGTTTAAAAAAAATTTAAAAAAACCCATTTTGTATAGTTATTGCAAAGAATTGTTACTTAATCGTTTTTATTTGAGAATTGTAGTAATTATGGAGTATTGTGAAACATAGAAAAAGGAGTCGCATTCATAGAGCTTATGAAGATATTTTGAAGTATTAATATTTGAAGACAATACGCCGTCTCCATCAGAGATATGGCGTATACGTGTCTACACTCACCAAAGAACAAGAAGATTAAAGATCAATAGCCGTATCAGAGGACTCAATACGCCCGTTTTCAAGATATGGAATCATTTAATATTCTGCGAAGATATAAACGTGGTCCCTACTCCAAGAAAATCCCTAATACGCCGTTCCAATCCCATTAGATACGCGTATTGAACCGATTCTAGACATTATAATAGAGAACTCAAAAATAAGTTTTAGGTGTGCTAACTTCATTTTCTCGATACCTAAACCACAAAAGTGGATTTTAAGAGGAGAAAAAGAGCAGAAGAGGTCGAGCAACGTATTCAATTCCATAGGAGACAATGTGTAATTCCGTATACTTTAGTAATCGTTCAGTTTTTGGTATCATTCGTTAACTCGGTTAGTTTACCTTGGCTAAATATTTACTCTTGTATTTATTATGACGTTTAAAGGGCTAATTACCCTTAGTAGTTAGCCATATTAATGAAGAACTGAATGTTTTGATTATTTATATCGATTTCTTGATTTATCGTTGTATGCTTGTTTATGTTTATCAATTTATACTTGTTTACGCGCTTTGTATGCGACTATCATTTCAACTGATTAGCCTTAGTGGGAACAGGGATCAGAGTCAGGGATAGTCTCATATAGTAATTTTAATACACTAGAATAATAGCTTACATAATATTGTCTTCTAAGTTTGTGTCTAGGATAGGCTTCGGGCGTAATAGTTAATTGTGATATTGTCAATGGTTTAATTGATCGTGTTACTAGCAGGTGCCCTAGATAATTCAAACAAATACTGTTCTGATTCATTGGGATAGTTAGCCAAGTGGCTATAGTGTTAAAATTTTTAAAAAAAGGGGGAAATTTCCATTAAGCGAAGTGAGTAAAAGTCTCTATGAAGCTAGGGTTTAACAAGATCACCATTGCTTTCATCTAATGATAGATTATAATTAGCAAATAGGTGCTTATGCAGATGCTTTAATTGTGGTAGAATTTACATGTCTAGGTCATAGGATGTTGTAAGCTAAGTCATAAGAAGAATATGCCACCTTGAGAGAAGAAATCATTGCACTAAATAAACAAACCAACGTTCTAATCGGATTAATAATGGTTAATATAGTTTTCTTATATAAGGTTCGACCGCTCTTTTATCTTTTGTTAATTAGCTTGCATAGGTAACAATTTCTTGAATTGATGGGTATACGAATGAACATGTAAGAGAAATTGAAGAATGAACATGTAAGAGAAATCTTCAATTTAATTAAAATTGAATATAGCACTTTTGAACGATGTGTTTAAATGAATAATAAAACATAGATAGATGTACCATACCAATTTAAATCAATCATGTTTAGTATTAAATCAAAATTTAGTGGTATACGTATTTAGGTGACAAGTAAGTTTTATATATAAAAAATATATGTATTTTATCTCATAATTTAATAATATTAAATAATTCATGGTTTTAAATTTTCTGAAATATATAATATTAAATTGGTTGCCCTATGAAAATTGAATTAATAGATAATTATTTATTAAGTATTTTTAAATAGTTTACCGTTTTGTTCGTAATATGATAGAATTTAAATGATCAGATAACATTTAACAAAAAATCTTTCAAAATAATGATAATAAATCAAAATTGACACTTGATCCACCATGATCCCGATTTGATAGTTTTATTATATAATAATAGCAGTGGGAACTACACAACCAGTAATCCGAAAGAACATGAAAAGAACAACGCGGGTAAGCTACACTAGTACACCCTCATTGGTGTATTTGCCAACAAAAAAACCAAAAAGAGTTTAGTAGGATGAGGACAAAACAACCGCATTTCTGCTTTCGACCCAAATCTCTCTATAGTCGCTTTGCGTCCATGTCATTTGAGTATCTATCAGATCATCCAAGCCTCGCCCATGCTCGAGTGAATTCTTCAAAGGTCTTAAGCCGAATAGCAACTTGAATCTTAATTTCACAACTCATCAAACTAGAACTGTCATGAACTTAAGTTAGAAATTGGTAAAATGCTTAATGTTTTTGAAAAATTTACTCAACTTTGGGGTCGCTTAGAAACAAAATCTTGAATTACTAAACACGATGCTCGCGGACAAGCAAAGAATGCTTACGTTTGAAGTAAAAATAATTGGCTTAATAGCATGATGAAATAGAACGGAGACGTGACCAAAATATAGGTTGACGTAGCTCTAATAGCGAAGAATGAACGTCTCTACATGCCGTGCATACGTAGTTCAACTGCTGCTCGCTTGGAGTTCTTACTCGGAATCTATCAACGAGTCCTCCTCAAGGTCTTATGCAGGGTAAAGGTACAAAAAGTATTTAGGTGTACGTTGTGACTCACTCGCGAAATCATTAGCGCGTGAAGACGATCTATGGGACATATTGTAACTATAACGGTATCCTTACTAACAAAGTGCTTAGGGACAATGTGACACTATAACAACAGTAGCTACGATGGAAAGCTTAACTACGACCATAAATGGATCAATCAACGTAAGCATGATGTACTAAAATTAAATAGTGGACATCTAAAAATAATTAATGTATGCTGCACATAATTCCTAGTATGCTTTTCAGTGACTAAAGTGGAAAGTCGGTTTTTAAACATGTTTAAAATAATGACTATATCCAGTGTTGCATGATACTCCCTGAATTAGACATAGTTGATCAAGTTTGCTATTTTAGGTCTAATGATGCAACACACGGGCACTAGTCGACTCGTTTCATGTTCGATGTTTGTTTAGAAAAAGAAAATCATTTTGGTTATAGTTCGGATTTTTTTATTTTTTTAAAATAAAACTGGTGTTCTCTATAACCTTAGGCTCTGATTACCAATCTGTTACACCCCACCAAGGCGGAACCGCGATGTGTTACAATATTAATAAAATCACACAAGATGATAGAATAAAACTCCATATGATTAAAGAAAGTTATCCGAATTACAAGGAATACCAAATACAAGTTTAATGAGTACAAAAGTAAACATAGTTGTTTTTCTTCTGAACAGGTATCCAAAAAGACAGTATACTTAGAAGAAGTAGACATCTTGAAAACAAGTCAAAATGCAAGTATCAATAAGGTGTTCAACCTTAGGAATGTACCCCTGAAAAGATGATAACAAATCGGTCACTATCAAATAGTTGGTGAGCTCTCAGGATTATGTACTCAAAATATAGTTTTTGAAAGAAGTAATGCTCGATAATTGTGCTTTCCAATTAATTGGCAAAGTTATCAAAACAAGTCAAGTGTCCAACACAACTCAAGTTTTCAAAACAGTTCCTGTTACATAAAGTAATGCAGTACAAAATCAAATCAACATATATGTATGCTATAGTGTTCATGCGAGGCACTACTTAAACGTATTCAGCCTAACCGTTCCAAACGTCCAATCAAGTTTTTGGCAATCACTACAGAAACAATTAGGAACGCGACTGGATTTAAGTACAGCTTACCATCCTGAAACTGATGGCCAAAGTTAGCGTACCATTCAAACATTAGGAGTATGATAGTGCTTGTGCAATTATTTTAGCGGGTAACTGGGATACTCATCTACCATTAGTAGAATTTTCATACAACAACAGCTACCACTCGAGCGTAAAATGTGCTCCTTTTGAAGCATTGTATGGTAGGAGGTGTCGAACGCCCATAGCTTGGGCAAAACTAGGAGAAAGCAAGCTAATTGGACCGGAGATTGTCCAAGAGACTACTGATAAGATTGTGCAAATCAAAGAAAGATTAAAAGCCGCACGAGATCGCCAAAAAGAGCTATCTTAACAATCGCGAAAGCTGTTGGAGTCAGCATCGATGATATAAGAACTTGTAGGAATTCATAAAACACGTTTCACGTGTCATAATTGAGATAAATGCCTGGTGGACGTAAACTTGCACGTACTATTAAAGAAGTCATGGATAACTGATAAAAGCATTTTGTTGAAGAACCTATGGAAATCATAGACTGTGAGGTCAAGAAGCTAAAAAAGAGACGGATTCCTATTGTAAAAGTTGTTGGAATTCTCGACGAGGACCAGAATTTACTTGGGAACGAGAAGACGAGATGAAGCGCAAGTATTCGTAACTGTTTGCGAGGCTACGGCTTAGGACGAGCAACTGAAATTTCGGGATGAAATACCCTTTAACAGGGGAAAACTATGACATTCGTCAATCTTTGAGGCTGCAGTAACGAAAGAAACGTATGATATTAGACTCTCTTAATTATTTATGGAGTCACTTTTATGTGGTTACATTACCTCTTAGCATTTAACGCTTGATTTTGATGCAACTCGTATTTCACGTCGCTATTTATTCTGAGCCTATAAATTCTATTTTCAAGTTTTATAGAATTTATTTTATTATTTTTAGTCGATTTAGTAAAAATCGTCGTTTTAAATATTCGCGAGTCGAGCTGTGGATATTTATTCGTTCTAACGATCAAGAAATCAACAATTCCATGTTTAAGCTTCGAGAGCTTAATTATTTTATTTTAGTACTTTTCTTCGATGTTTACCCGCATTTGGCCGGAAACCGCGTTAAGGTCTGTTTTTTTTTTATAATTTTTATACATTTTAATGAAAGCTTAGGGACCCAAAATTTTGGTGAAATACACAAAAAAAATAGTATATGTATACTTAGCCAAACACCCTCTCTTATCGGTCAACAGTCCCACACAAAACATCCCATTATATCTTATATTTATACAAGTCGATACTATCTAGAATTTATACTCTCCCATAAATAGATTTACTTCCCTTTTGAAACACATAGTACCAAGAGTAAAAAAAAATCGTCCCCTTCCTTTTCTCCCTCTTCTGTTCGTCGGCCAACAACCTAAAACCACCATCATCATCACCAAAACATCCACCAAGTAGATTTTCCATTCAACCTAAAATCATCCAAAAAACTAAACCCCCATATCCTTTTCTAACAAAAAATCACCATGCATCTAATTTTCACAAAATTTTTGTTTTTATTAAACTTTGAATTTCCACCTTTTAAGGGGGTTTTTGATCAAATTGGTGCAATTAATTCATCAAGGGTTAATAACAAGTGTGTAACAATAGTTCGTGTGTAACAAAAATCAAGTTTGGTCATTGATTTTGGGTGTTGAGGTGTTTGGCCAATTAGAAACGATAAGGTGATTTGTTTTGATCATCTAACTACTTCTTTGTTTGTAAGTACCTTTATTACATATTTATGTTGATTAAGCTATATATTGTGTGCATGCAATTAGTTTTATATTGAGAATTCATGGATTGTGTTGCATGTTATGTTTTGAGGTAGAGAGAAAAGTTATATGTAGAACACTATCTAATTAAAGAACAATCCACTTCATCTCAATCATTCATTTTATTTCATCTATTTTTTAGATTAATTCTTATTTTAATTTAATTAAAAAACTCACTTTCATCTTATTTTTTAATAATTTATATCTCAACAAACCGTTAATCGTTACGCAAATAGAAATCGTTTACCATCGTCACGAGATTAAAATTTTCTTTTTATATAGGGGCGCTTCTATATACTTTCGATGAACTTTTTTTTTGATTATTTTTTTTCAGTCACGTCTGAAAAAAAGCACATAATCACATGTGATTTTATTTCAGAAGTGACTAGGAAAAAAATTCAGAAAATTATTTTTCGAAATATATAGAAGTGCCCCCTATAGAAAGATAAAAATACTCGTCGCGATGGTGTATTTTTTTTCGTTTGTCGTAAAATTTAAGTTCTCCTCACCTCTCACCCCGCAGCTTCCCGACCCGATTAACTTTCTTTTATAGCGGGCAATTTACCTATATACTTTCACGAACTTTTTTTTATTTTTGTCCAGAAAAATCACAAGTGATTCATAATATCACATGTGATTTCTTACATAAAAATCTACACGTAAATTTGTACAATATTCACATGCGAATTTTTAAATTTATCGAATTTTATCTAATCACTCCGTGATTTATTACTTTAACCAAATCATAAGTGGAATTTGTGTACATCACATGCGATTTTTGAAATGCACCGTGATTTTTTAAAAATCAAAATATCTCCACAAGTGACCTTCGTACAATAAGCCACCGTGTAATTTTTTTTGGCGAAAATTTTAACACTAAAAAGTCATCAAAAGTATATGAAATTGATTTTTTTAGTTACGTCTGAAAATATCACATGTGATTTGTATCACAAATCACATGTGATTTTATGAAATCACATGTGATTGTGCTACAAATCACATGTGATTTTTTCTGGAAAAAAAAATTCGAAAAAAGTTCGTTGATAGTATATAAAAGTGCCACTCTATAGAAAGATAATTTAATTCTCGTCGCAATGGTGTTTTTTGGTCGTTTAACGAATTAACGTTTGCAAGATATTTTATTTTTAAAATAGAGGTGGAAGTGGAGTTTTATATTTGTTTTTTTTATTTGATGAAAAATGATATGGCTAGGATGTATTCTTTTGTTCTTTGAGATGATATTGTTCTTTCATGATCTCACATTTTGAGGTAGATTGTTGGTTTGAGGTGTTAGTGGAAGGAGATAGGCTAGCTAGGAGTATTTGTGAAGTTGTTGTGGTGAGAAAATGGCGTTTGGATGTGTTTTGAAACGGGTCGTTTAATGCAGAAAGTTTGCGTATCATTTTCGGGTGAGTGAAAATTTTCAAAACTGATTTTGGCCATATAGTAATATGATAGAGGATGTCTATACCTTGATTTGGATATATGGCAACGACTTCGAAAACTCTCAATAACGAAGATTTGGCGGCCAGTTGAAAGATTGAGAAATTATAAAAATTCCAACAATCTATAAATAAAGTAGTTTTCCTGCAGAAATTGAAGGTGCATTTACGTCCTTTTTGTCGAGTTTTGGTCATCGAGGAAAACTAGACAGTTGTTTCGGAAGGCCGTTTTTATCCTTTAGCGAAAAACTAAGTTTATAAAGCTTTGACGGGTCTAAAACTTAATAAATAGTCTGTGTTTTTCTTTAAAAAAGATGTCAATTTTCTGTAGAAACTTGCAGGGGTATTTTGGTATTTGTGTCAGTTTTGGGGTTCGGCTAAACTAAAACGTTGTCCGAAATGTCGTTTTACACCAAAGTGCTTTAGAGTCCGAGTCGTGAAAATGTATTTTAGCGGGTCGTTTAAAACGGGCCAGACTTAAGGAAAATATATATTAAAAAATCAAATTTGGTGAAATTCTTTTAATGGTCAATTAGCGTTATGGAGAATGATTAGGCGTAAAATATATTAACTAAAACTGAAATTACAACTAATAAGTTAGTCTTCCACTTTTGTTCATGTCTAAAATCATAATCTTTTAAAATGGGTCAAAACGGGTAATTTTCATTAAAATTACATATTAGTCGGAATGAGTAATAATGGAGTTAAGTCTTAAGGCGTAACACTTAGTGGGTATAAGTAAGTAAGTTCGGCGCGCACATTGATTCTACGATATAAGATTTACATGTATGTCGGAATATATATATATTCTTATACTTATGCAAAATATGCATTTTTCTTATAATTATATTTTCTTATACCGAGGTCCAATATTAATTTAGTCGCAGTTCGATCGTTGTTATCAAATTCTTCCTTGTGATTTTTACTCGGTCGATACTTCTATTTATGTTGAGTTTTCACTTCACCTTTTTTCTTACATGTTTTAGTGTTTTGGGGTGGAAAAGGCATGATGTGTCCTTTTTATACTTTATTGAAGTATTTAAGCTTTTGAGACATTTGACACTTGATCGTGTTTTGAACGTTGTTCGCTCGCCCTTCTCCGGTTCCCCCACGCCGCTCGGTCTATTTGGAAATGTGTTGATCTTGAACTTGGCATGTATGTTGTTGTTTGCTTGGAACCCGTCATAACTTGAAATCTCAGTATCTCCCTCATAGGGATTGAGACGTTAGTACTTTTGGATAGCGATATTAGGAGGGGGGGTGGGGGGGGAACTTTTTTAGCACTCCTCTCGCAACAAGGGTGCATAGTAATAAGTGTTTGTGTCACACAAGACAACTAAGGAAGGACCATGTTACTGGGGGGGGGGGTATATGTACGTCGCCCATTTTTTTTATCCATAAGTCTACTTTATATGTTCACTATTCCAAAAAGAAAATATGAAAATAAGCAAACATTTATGCTTTAACTATTATTTCATTCCATGTTCGGTTCGTTATCCTAATTAATTGTTTTATGAGTAAACTGAACATAAAATCATCCCTGGGTTTGTTGGGTGTTAGCATCTATATAATCCCTGCTGATTACTATTGACATTAATCATCCCTGAGTGGTGAAGTTCGGCAAAATCTCCTCTAAATGCGGTTTATTTTTGCAAAACCTTTTGTTAATCTATTTTGATAAATCTCATACCCCTTGAAGGATGATGTTTGGAAGGCTCTTTTGGCCACTCAAAGGGTTGTTTTTGTGCAATAGTTTCGGCTCTACGGGTTGATTTAGGGCATATTAACTATAAAACAAGGGTGTTTTTGCAGTTGTCTCATAACAATTAAGTTGGTTAACTATATATATTATATCCTGTTCATGGTCCTATCTTTTAGTGAATGCATGAAATGTTTGCTTTTTTCTTTTTCTTTTTGGGAATATACATATGAAAGTTGATTTTGATAAAAAAATTTGGCGACTACTCCGGCATCCATAACATGTCATCCTGATGTGTTTTGTGTGACACAAACACTTTAGTACTTATGCACCCTTGTGGGGGTATGTGAGGAGGTGGCTAAGTCTCCTAATAGGCTTTATCATATAAGTATAAAGTCTCAATCCGATGTGGGAGATAATGAAAAAGTTTAAAAGTAGTGACGGGTTCCAAGCATACATAAACATAATGCCAAGTTCAAGTTCAACAATTTCAATGTTCACAGGTTCAAATCAAGTTCCATACTTCAAACAAGTTCAAGTTCAAAGTGCTCAAAAGATTATTTATTCAATGTTAAAGAGTATAAAAAGGGACACATCTGCTTTCACCCCAAAACATTTTAAAACATGTAAGAAAAAGGGGATGTGAGATACTCATATAATAGAAGTATGGAACCGAGGAAAATCAAACAAAGGAAGAATGATCACAACGATCTGACTGGACTATAATAATAGTGGTCCGCTTTTAAAGCAAAATATAATTATAAGAAAAATGCATATTTCTGAATATGCTTTATCACTTCTATATATATTATTCCGACATACATGTAAATCTTATATCGTAGAATCCATGTGCGCGAACTTACTTACTTATACCCGCTAAGTTTTACGCCTTAAGACTTAACTACATTATTACTCATTCGACTATTATTGGAAATTTTAATGAAAATTACCCGTTGGACCCATTTTAAAAGATTATGATTTTAGACATGAACAAAAGTGAAAGACTAACTTATTAGTTGTAATTTCAGTTTTAGTTAATATATTTTACGCATAATCATTCTCATAAGTTAATTGACCATTAAAAGAATTTCACCAAATTTGATTTTTTAATATATATTTTCTTAAGTTGGCCGTTTAAAGCGACCGTATAATAATACATTTTCTGACTGGATCTTAAGCATTTTGATGTAAAACGACATTTAGGACAACGTTTTTAGTTTTAGCCGAGACCCTAAAAATTGACAGAATGACCTCCAATAACCCCTGCAAGTTTCTACAGAAAATTACATCTTTTTAAAGAAAAACACAGATTTATTTTTAAGTTTTAGACCCGTCATTAAGCATTTTTAAACTTAGTTTCGCTAAAGGATTAAAACGGTTCCTTAAACGAACAACTTTTATAGTTTTATCGAGACCCAAAACTCGACAGGAAAAGGGACGTAAATGCACTTCAATTTTCGGAGGAAAATAACATTTTTTTTTAGGTTGATTGGAATTTTTTATAATTTTCTCAACATCAATATGGCCCGCCAAATCTACGTTTTTTGAGGAGTTCGAATAAGTCGTGCCATATATTCAAATCGAAGGTTATGGCATCCTCTTTATATCCTTATGGCAAACAGTTTTGATAATTTTCATAACCGAAATTGATACGAACTTTCTGCATTTAAACGACCCGTTTCCAAAACAAACAACGTCATTTCTCACCACAACAAACTCACAAATTATCCTAGATAGTATTCCTTTTCATAAGACTCATCAACATCTACCTCAAATTGTGAGTTCATGAAAGATCAATATCATCTCAAAGAACAAAAGATTTCTCCTGGCCATTCTTTTTTCATCAAATAAAAAAACAATTGTTAAAAACTCCATTTCCACCTTCTTTTTTAAAAATAAAATATCTTGCAAACGGTAATTCGTTTTTTTTTAACGACAAAAAAAACACCATTGCGACGGAGAATTAAATCATCTTCTTTAGAGTGGCATCTTTTATATACTATCGACGAATTTTTTTCTAATTTTTTCTGTCCTAGTCTGAAAAATCCACATGTGATTTTGTAGCACAATCACATTGTTTTCATAAAAATTCATGTGATTCCTGTCCGTTAACAAATCACACATCGTGATATTTAACGACGTAACTAATAAAATCAATTCTCCTATACTTTTGATGACTTCTTTAGTTGTTAATATTTGCGGCACTTTAAAAAATCTACCGTGCTTTGTAAAATCATTGTGATTTTGTTGTTTTTAAATCTCCGTTGCTATTTCATAAAATCGATGTGATTTCACAAATTATTAGATTTTTAAATAATAAATCACGTGTTATTTTTAATCATAAATTTATAAATGCATGTGAATTTACAAAATTTACGTTAATTTTTTAAATGTAAGAAATCACATGTGATTTTTTGAATCTCGTGTGATTTTTATAGGGCAAAATTATTAAAAATAAGTTCGTTGATGAAAGTATGTTTAAAAAGTGCCGTCTATAGAAAGATAATTTAATTCTCTTCGCGAGGTATACTTAATTTTTCGTCAAACGAAAAAATCACATCGCGACGAGTATTTTTTTATCTTTTTCTATAGGGGGAACTTCTTATATTACGGAAGAAATTTTTTTCCTGACTTTTTTTTCTAGACACGTCTGAATAAATCACATGTGATTATGTGATTTTTTCCGACGTGATGGAAAAAATAATCAAAAAAAAAAATTGTCGGGAAAATGTATATAGAAGTGCCTATATAAGAAAGATTAATTTAATCCTGTGACGATGGTTGTTTTAGTTTTTTTTGCGTAACGTTTAAAGGTTTTGTGAGATATTTAATTATTTAAAAAATAGGATGAAAGTGAGTTTTTTAATTAAATTTAAATAGGAATTAATCTAAACTATTAGATGAAAATAAAATGAATGATTGAGATGAAGTGAATTGTTTTTTAATTAGATAGTGTTTAACATATATACTTTTCTCTTACCCTCAATAAACATTAACATGAAACACAACCCATGAATTTCAATATAAAACTAACTTGATGCACACAATATATAAGCTTAATACACATAAAATATGTAATAAAAGTACTTACAAACACCAAAAGACGTAGTTAGATGATCAAAACAAATCACCTTAATGTTTTCTTAATTTGGCCAAACACCTCAACACCCAAAATCAATGATCCAAACTTGATTTTGTTACACCAAATCTTGTTTACACACTTGTTATTAAACCTTGTTATGAATTATTGCACCAATTTGATAAAACCCTAAGAATCAAAGTTTAATAAAATCAAGAATTTATGAAAATTTGCTGCATGGTGATTTTTGTTTGAAAGGATGATGGGGGTTTAGTTTAGGAGTGATTTTAGGTTGAATGGAAGCTACTTGGTGGAGTTTTGGTGATTTGATGGTAGGTTTTAGGTTGTTGGCGAACGAAACAGGAGAGGGAGGAAAAGGAAGGGGACGATTTTTTTTTACTCTTGTATATGTGTTAAAAGGGTAAGTAAATTATTATATGGGGAGAGTATAAATTATAGATAGTATGACTTGTATACATATAAGATATAATGGTTTTTGTGTGGGATTGTTGACCGATAATAGGGGGTGTATTGGGCTATGGATACATATTTTTTTTTTTCGGTATTTCACCAAATTTTTGGGCTAAGCTTTATTTAAATTGTTAATTAATATTATATAAAACACGACTTAAAGCGGTTTGGCATATGCGGATATATCAGCGAAGAAAAATACTAAATAAAAATAATTAAGCTCCGAAGCTTAAACTGGGAATGTTGATGTTCTTTGATCGTTAGGAACGAATAATATCCACAGCTCGACTCGGAATATTTAAAAAACTATTTTTACTATATCGACTAAAAATAATAAAATAAATTTCTATTTAAAATCTTGAAAATAGAATTTTTAAGGCTCAGAATAAATAGCGTCGTGGAAATACTGAGTTGCATCAAAATCAAGCTGTTAATGCTATGAGGTAATGTTAACCACATATAAGTGACTCCTTAAATACATTTAAGAGAGTCTAATATCTACGTTCTGCTTCGGTTACTGACCTCAATTTGAGAATGTCATAGTTTCCCTGTTTTAAAAGGGAATTTCGTCCCGAAATTTTAGTTGCTCGTCCTAAGCCGTAGCTTGCGAACAGTTACGAATACTTGCGCTTCATCTCGTCTTCTCATTCAAATAAATTTTGGTCCTCGTCTGGAATTCCAACAAACTTTTACAATAGGGAATCCGTCTCTATTTTAGATCTAGACCATCTCCAAGTCTATGATTTCCATAGGTTCTTCAACAAAATGCAGTTTATATCGTGATCTTGACTTCTTTTTATAGTACGGGCAAAGTTTACGTCAAGCAGGCATTTCTTCAAGTTTGACACGAGAACGTGTTATGAATATCTACAAGTTCTTTATCAACGATGCTGAATCAAACGCTTTCGTCAGATTGTTAAGATAGCTATTTGTCGATTCTCGTGCGGCTTTTTATCTTTCTTGATTTAGCTCAATATTTATCAGTAGTTCATGGACAATTCTCCGGTACATTTAGATTGCTTTCTCATAGTTTTGCCCAAGCTATGGTTGCGTTCGACTACTCCTACCATACTAATGCTTCCTAAAGAACACATTTTACGCTCGAGTTAGGTAGCTGTTGTTGTATGGAAAATTCTTACTATGTTAGATGAGTATAGTTACCGCTAAAATCTATTGCACAGCTCCTAGGCAGATTTCTAATGTTTGAATGGTACGCTAACTTCTGGCCATCAGTTTCAGGTTGGTAAGCCTGTACTTAATCAGTCGCGTTCCTAATTGTTTCTGAAGTGATTGCCAAAAACTTCGATTTGGACGTTTGGACACGTTTAGGACTGAATCTGTTTAAGTAGTGCCTCGCTTATGAACAATTATTTTTGATTACATATTTGTTGATTGTTTTTGTACTGCCTTACTTTATGTAACAGGAATGATTTTGAAAACTTGAGTTTGTGTTGGACACTTGACATTGTTTTGTAAATTCTGCCAATTGAATTCGGAAAAACTATTATCGGACATCTACTTCTTTCTAAAACTATATTTTGTGTACATAATCCTGAGAGCTCACTAACTATTTCGATAGTTAACCGTTTTTATCATGCTTTTCAGGTGACATTCCTAAGGTGGAAACTTAGTGTACTTGCATTTTGATTGTTTCAGATGTTCTATTTCTTTATAAGTTACTGTCTTTTTGGTATCCATGTTCAGAAGAAAAAAACACTTATGTTGACTTTTGTAATCTTTTCCAATTGATATTTGGTTTTCTTGAATACGGATAACTTTCTTATTCATGTTATGGTTTTATCTATCATCTTGTGTGATGATTTATTAATAGTTTCACCTCGCGTTAGCCTGGTGGGGTGTAACAGATTGGTAATCAGAGCCTAAGGTTATAGAGAACACCAGTTTTATTTTAAAAAAATAAAAAAATCCGAACTATAACCAAAATGATTTTCTTTTTCTAAACAACAGTCGATACATGAGAGAGTCGACTAGTCGAGTGGTTGCTTATTCATTAGACCTAAAACTAAGCCATAACTTGACAACTTTGTCTAATTCAGGGAGGTTATCTTGAACACTGGTATAGTATTATTTTAAAACAAGTTTTTAAATAACGATCTTTCACTTTTAGTCCCTGAAAAGGCATAACTAGGAATTATGTGCAGCATACATTAATTATTTTTAGATGTCCACTATTTAATTTTAGTACATCATGCTTACGTTGATTGATCCATTTATGGTCTGAGTTTGCTTTCACGTAGCTACTGTTGTTATAGTGTCACATTGTCCCTAAGCACTTTGTTAGTAAGGATACCGTTATAGTTACAATATGTCCCATAGATCGTCTTCACGCGCTAATGATTTCGCGAGGTGATGTCAAAGTACTCCTAATTACTTTTTGTACAATTTTAACCTGCATAAGACTTGGAGGAGGACCGTTGATAGATTCCGAGTAAGAATCAAGGCGTATGCAGCAGGTGACACTACGTATGCACGGCATGTAGTAGAGTTAATTTTCGCTATTAGTGCTACGTCAACCTATTTTTTGGTCACGTCTACCGTTCTATTTATCATCGTCCTTAAGCCCTAAGTATTTTTCTTCAAACGTAAGATTCTTTGCTTAGTATCTAGCGAGCATCGTGTTTAGTAATTCAAGATTTTGTTTCTAAGCGACCCCAAAGTTGAGTAAATTTTTCAAAAACATTAAGCATTTTACCAATTTCTAACTTAAGTTCATGACAGTTCTAGTTTGATGAGTTGTGAAATTAAGATTCAAGTTGCTATTCGGCTTAAGACCTTTGAAGAATTCACTGAGCAAGGGCGAGGCTTGATGATTGAATAGATGACTCAAATGACATGGGACGCCAAAGCGACATATAGATAGATTTGGGTCTCGAAAGCAGAAATAGCGGTAGTTTTGTCTCATCCTACTAACTTTTTTGGTTTTTTTGTTGGCAAATACACCAATGAGGGTGTACTAGTGTAGCTTACCCGCGTTGTTCTTTTCATGTTCTTTCGGATTACTGGTTGTGTAGTTCCTCTCTATTATGATATAATAAACTATTCAAATCGGTCATGTGGATCAAGTGTCAATTTTGATTATTATCATTATTTTGGAAAGATTTTTGTAAAATGTTATCTGATCATTTAAATTCTATTAATATATCGAACAAAACGGTAAACTTTTAAAGATACTTAACTAAATAATTATTCTAATAACAATTTTCTTAGCAAACCAATTTATATATATTTTCAGAAAATTTCGCCATCAATAATGATCATTTAATCTACATACAAAACTCCTCATGTACCGATACAAAACCCCACAATATTTCCCCCTTCCCCCCCCCCCCTATTCCCCCTAAAACTTACTTTGTCACCAAATACGTTGATACCATATAAATTTTGATTTAATACATAAAACATGATTGATTTATAATTGGTATGGTACATTCTATCTATGTTTTATTATTCATTTAAAACAACATCGTTCAAAAGTGCTATATTCAATTTTTAATAAATTTAAGATTTTCTCTTACCTGTTCTTTTTCAATTTTCTTACATGTTCATTCGTATCCCATCAATTCAAGAAATTGTTACCTATCAAGCTAATTAACAAAAGATAAAGAGCAGATCGAATCTTATATATATGTAAACTATTTAACCATTATGAATCCGATTAGGAACGTTGGTGTGTTTTCTTTAGTGCAATGATTTCTTCTCTCAAATAAGGTGGCATATCATTCTTAAGACTTAGGCGTTACATCATCCTTAAGACATAGACATGTTAATTCTACACAATTAAAGCATATGCATAAAGATCCTTATTTGCTCTATTTATACTCTTCTTAGGGATTAATGCATTGGTGATCTTGTTATTAAACCCTAGCTATAGAGGACTTATACTCACTTACGCTTAATGGAAAAATCCTATACACTTTAGTCCACTTGTTCTAATATCCAATGGAATCTGAACATGATTTGTTGAATTATCTAGGTCACTCTGCTAGTTAACACGATTATAAACATTGACAATATCCAATTAATGTTACGCACCCGAAGCTATCCTTGCACAACTTAGAAGGACAATATTTATGTTCTATTTTCTAGGTGTTATAAAATTTCTATTGGAGACTATACTCGGACTCTAGAATCAGCTTGTTCCACTAAGCTAGATCAAGTTGAATGAATCTAGGTCGCACTACAATATGAGCGTACACAAGTATATATTGATAAACATTCAACAAAGCATACTAAACAAGCATACAACGATAAATCAAGAAATTGATATAAACAAATACCAAACATTCATATCTTCATAATAAAGGCTAATACCCGAAGGTATTAGCCTTCAATCGTCATAATAAACACAAGAGTAATAATTTAGCCAAGGTAAACTAACCGAGTTAACGAATGATACCAAAAACTAAACGATTACTAAAGTAATTTTCTCCTATGGAATTAAATACGTTGCTCGACCTCTTCTGCTCTTTTTCTCCTCTGAAAATTGATTTTTGTGGTTTAGGTATCGAGAATATGATTTAGCACACTTAAAACTCGTTTTTGAGTTTTCTATTTATAATGTCTGGAAGTCGGTTCAATACGGCGTATCCAATGGGTTGGATACGACGTATTAGGGATTTCTTGGAGTAGGGACCACGTTTGATATCTTCTAGAATATTATATTGATTCCATATCTTGAATACGGCGTATTGAGTCCTCTGGATATGGCGTATTGATCTTTAATCTTCTGTGGTCTTTGGTGAGTGCAGGCACGGATACGCCGTATCTTCTTGATGGATACGGCGTATTAGTCTTCAGAATAGTAATCTTCAAAATATCTTCATTTAAGCTCCAGAATGCGCGCCTTTTGCTATGTTTCACCAATTACTCCATAATTACTGCAATTCTCAAATATAAACGATTAAGTAACAATTCTTTGCAATAACTATACAAAATGGGTTAATATCGTGGGATAAATGATGCTATAAAATAGACGTTATTTGATGTCATCAAGAGTCTGTAAATACCAAAACCTAAATTCGTTTTTAGGTATGCATTAACCACCAAGTTCGATTTCTAGACGACAAAAGAGGCCAAGAAGGTCCTGTAAAGTGCTCCAATCCATAGGAAAACCCTTGTAATCTCTACACTCCACTATACGCGTTCGGTTAGCATTATGTTTAATCATTCGTCTATGATTTCTTGTATTGTTACAATGACTATTAGCCATGTTTATGATAACATAATATTTTGATTTGTCTTTATATCGATTGTTCCTTATTCGTTGCATGTTGATTATGTTTATCACTTCATACTCATTTATGTGCTTAATTATGTGTTTTACCTATCATTTAACTAGGTCTATTGCTACATATTTAATGCGCTACAACTTCGGTGTTGTGTGGACATAGGCTAAGAGTCCGGGATAGAAGCACAAAACACTTATTTATATAGCTAGACTAATAGGATCACCAATAGAAAGTCCTGTTTCAATCTATAGTTAAGTGGATAGATAGACTAAGTTGGTGACTTAGGACTACACATAACGTCCTGTTTCCATAGGTAGTTAAGTGGGCGTGGACTACTAGTATATAAATTTTCGTTAAGCAGTAAGTTGGTAAAGCCTCCATAAGCTAGGATTCAATATAACCACCGATACAATTTCCTAGATAGATTATAATCAATGGTGTGAGCTTTATGCGGGTTTAGGTTAATTGTGACAGGATTAACTAGCGACAAACCTCGAGTCTAGGGAGAAGATCCACCTAACTTAGGAATGATATACCACCAACGAATTAATACAATCATTGCACGAATAGACAATCAATGTAACACCCCCAAAATGGGTCGCAGCGGAATAAGGATCCGGGGCATGTTACTTCAAGATCAACAACACAAGATATATATAAGAACGACACAAAAGTCGTTTAGATTGATACATTGGATTTAAATAAAAGACATATTACAAAAGCTTATAGCTTTACTTGTTCTTTATTTAATATTACAAAAGACGACATAGATTTCCCAAAACATGATGCACCTAAGTCTTTAACAGTGCAATCCAAAACATAATCCAATGCATCCTTGGCATCTCGTGCCTAATGACCTCCTGAAAACATTGCTTAAAACGTCAACAAAATTGTTGGTGAATTCATAGGTTTATGTATTTAAATTATGCAGGACCGCAAGACTTTCCCGTGATGTTACAACATATGCCAACAATCACAAAACCAGATTACTGTTGCACTAAGCTCATGACACCGAAGCTCAACCTATATTTGCTATTTTAGCAGTTATTTTGCCCGTACAGATGTTGTAACCCGCAACATCCAAGTCCGACATGGTCAACGTTCGTTCCCAGTGATAGCTAATCACCCAAACGGGGAGGTTAATCCCAATAGATCTATTTATAACATTCGCGCTCACATAATGTAATTAACAACTACATCTATGCAATTGACAGTTCATGATAATGGGCTCAGGAGGGTTATCGCTACTTAGGCAACACATAATCAATATACTTTCAACACTTGCGTCCAATTTATAAAACAAAGCATGTTCTCACCCCAAATAATAATAAATCAGTAAAACTGTAAAAAGTGGGGCTATGAACTCACCTTGAGTACAGATAGCTCAATTAATCTCAGATAAAACGTCACACAAGACGATAAATGCAACCTATTTAAATTAAGGCTGTATAAGTACTGAGTACTTTAATTAACATTGAATATAATCTTATAGTTGTTACATCGTACTATCGTTCGGGCTATCATAAATAAAGAGGTCATGACATGACGTACGAGGAGTTTAGGACACTTTAAATCGTAAATCCAACAACTCATCGATACGCCATCCGAAGAGGCCTCATTATGAAACTCCCTAGTAATATAGCACTTTGATAACCACTCAATATTCTATATAGCATAATCACCGACTAATCGTTTTAGTAAAATAATATTTATAAAGTGAAAACGTTTATAAATATACTTTTCGTAAAAATGACCTAACTTGGTCGTTTTAAACCCGTTGCTCGCGTTTCTTACGTCCACGTCTTCGTAGTAAGACGAGCGATCAAAATATTACATTTTTAAGTTTTTAAGATTCTGCGATGAATAGTAAAATTACTGTTCACAATAGCTCGTTTGTCGTTTTAGGGTTTTAAGGCTTTAATTAGCGTAAATTGTAATACGTATATAACATGATTCAGTTTTAATCCCTGATTTTAGTGATTCTTTTGAGTACGTTTTTTTTATTTAAAAGAGGTATTATAATTTTATAAAGAAAAATTCACTGATGAATAGTGATTTTACTGTTTCAAAGTTTCTAAAATGTACTTTTAATAAACGTATTAATTATCGAAAATGTCGTAATTTACTCGTTATAGTTCCGTTTTGAACGATTCTTGCGTGTACGATCTCGTAATCAAAAGTTATATCATATTTTAGATGTTTTAAACTCAAAGTTGCTGTAATGAATAGTAACTTTTTATAAAAATAGTTTTATAAAAGTATTTATAGTCGTAAACTCGTTTTTAACGTATCTTTTTCGTTATAGATCGGTTTTTCAAGTTTCTTATCATTATGGAATCGTCACGAGGCGTATTATTTTTATAAAATATCATAACCTACTGTCCAAAATTCGAATTTGGACAGCCCCTATGTATTTCATGTTTGTTTCTTTATAAAACCTTGTTTTATGTACTTATTAAGTTAGTAGTTTATTATAAAAACTCTTATAACCATATTTTACATATGTGGCACTTATAATAAAGTCTAATATCATCCCTAGTCCATATAATTTCATTGTAACAAGTTCAACCCTTTTACTTTCATTATTTTCATATGTGAAGTTTAAGAAAACTTATAAAACCCTAATTAGCTTTAAACATGTTTATACTTAAACTATAAGTTAACATACTTTTATATTTACTTTTCCATGATATTTATAACATTAGGACATGAGAATAAGTGTATAAATTGATAAACTCAAATAAAAATCCATTTTATACATTTAAAAGTCATTAGTGGTGATTATGGCTATATTTAACATGTAATACATAAAATCATAAGAAAGAAAAGTATGAAGGATTTAAGAAAACCTTAGTGATGATGTAAGAGATGTGAAATGAGTTCTAAACCCGTGTTTAGATTCAAAAATAAAGCTTCCAAGCTTATAACCCAAGATTAGGTTTTCAAAACCCTAATCTTTCCTTTTTCTTCTTATTACTTGAAAATGATGAACCAATGCTTCCCAACACCTTAGAATACCTTAAGTATGTTGTGTAAAGGGTTGTATGATTTTACAAAATCAAAGTATGGATTTGTTTTTATGGCCAATTGGTGCCGTGGGTTTTGATGAAGAAAAGAGAGAAAGAAAATGTAATTTGGTTAAGTATAGAAGTTGTAAACATTAGCCATGCATGCATGCTTATTTATAGCATAAATATCTTGCTAACTTAACCCTAGTTACTTTCTAACCCTAGTTAAGTTAAGCATGACAAGTTGGAAAAATGTGTAAGACTTACCTTTATGTAATATCTAGATATTATTCAATGTGATGACTCTTGTTCTAATCTTCAAAAATTTCGGCATATGTATATATAAATGATGTAATTTTTGATTATTTTTTTTTGGTATAAGGTTTGGTGGTTAGGGGTTTAGGGTTTTTGGTATAGGTTTTAAAGTTTATGTATATACCACTTGTGAAATTATACCTAGTGGTTAGAGGTTTAGGGTTTAGGGTTTTAGGTATAAGGTCTAGGGTTTTTGGTATATATTTTAAAGTTTATGTATATATCACTTGTATATATCATTTGTGATATTATACTTAGTGGTTAGGGGTTTAGGATTTTTAGTATAAGGTTTAGTATTTAGAGGTTTAGGGTTTTTGGTATAGATTTTAAAGTTTATGTATATATCACTTGTGATATTATAACTAGTAGTTAGGGGTTTAGGGTTTTGGAATATGGTTTAGTGGTTAGGTGTTTAGAGTTTTTGTTATAGATTTTAAGGTTTATGTATATACCACTTGAGATATTATACCGAGTGGTTATGCGTTTAGGGTTTTTGGTATAGGGTTTAGTGGTTAGGGTTTAATGGTTAGGGTTTTAAGGATTTTGGCATAATATCAGTGATAGATAACGTATGAAACGGAAGAAACTATCTGAACACAGACAAAAACGTGCGAAACGGACAAAAATAGACAAAAATGTGTGAAAACAAACAAAAACCAACAAAACGGACTGAAACATATGAAAACGGATGGATACGTCTGAAAACAACCAAAAACGGACGAAAATGTATGAAAACGGACTATGAAAATGGAAGAGAACGTGCGAAAACAAAAGAAAACGTGCGAAAACGAATGAAAACGTGCGAGAACAGACGAAAACGTACAAAAACATGCGAAATCGTAAGAAAACGTGCGAAAGTAGACGAAAGCGTGCGAAAAGGGCGAAAGCGTGGGAAATCGGGCGAAAGCGTACGAAAACGGGATAGCGTGCGAAAGCTGACGAAAACGCGCGAAAGCTGACGAAAACGCGCGAGAGCTTGCGAAAACGCGCGAGAGCTGGCATAAACGCGCGAGAGCTGGCGAAAACGCGCGAGAGCTGGCGAAAACGCGCGAGAGCTGGCGAAAACGCGCGTGAGCTGACGAAAACGCGCGAGAGCTGACGAAAACGCGGGAAAGCTGACGAAAACGAGAGAAAGCCTACGAAAATGAGCGAATGCGGACGAAAGCGTGCGAAAACGTGCGAAAACATAAGAAAACGTGCGAAAACGGATGAAAACGTGCGAAATCGGACGAAAACGTATGAAGATGTAAAAAAACGTGCGAAAACGTAAGAAAATGTCAAAAAACGTAAAAAACAGACAAAAACGGAGGAAACATAAAAAAAGATGAAAAATGAAAAAAAAGACGAAAACGTAAAATAACTGACGAAAACGTTAAAAACGGATGAAAACGTAAAAAAACGAACGAAAACGTAAAAAAATGGACGAAAACGTAAAAAAACAAACGAAAACGTAAAAAAAAGGCGAAAACGTAAAAAACAGACGAAAACGTAAAAAAACAGACGAAAACATAAAAAAACGGACGAAAATGTAAAAAATTAGACGAACACGTAAAAAACTGATGAAAACGTAAAAAACTGACGAAAACGTAAAAAAACAGACGAAACGTAAAAAAATGACCAAAACGTAAAAAAAACGGATGAAACGTAAAAAAATGACGAAAACGTGAAATAACTGACGAAAACATTAAAAAAACGGCCGAAAAAGTAAAAAACTGACGAATACGTAAAATAACGGATGAAACGTAAAAAATAGACGAAAACGTAAAATAATTGACGAAAACGTTAAAGAACGGACGAAAATGTAAAAAAATGGACGAAGACGTAAAAAATAAACGAAAATGTAAAAAAAAGATGAAAACGTAAAAAACAGCTGAAAACGTAAAAAAACAGACGAAAACATAAAAAAAACGGACGAAAATGTAAAAAATTAGACGAACACGTAAAAAACTGACGAAAACGTAAAAAAACGAACGAAACGTAAAAAAACTGACGAAAACGTAAAAAAACGGATGAAATGTATAAAAAAGACGAAAACGTGAAATAACTGACGAAAACGTTAAAAAAATGGACGAAAACGTAAAAAAACTGACGAAAACGTAAAATAACGGAGGAAACGTAAAAAAACGAAAACGTAAAAAAACTAACGAAAACGTAAAAAAAGACGAAAACGTAAAAAACGGCCGAAAATGTAAAAAAACAGACGAAAACGTATAAGAACGTAAAAAACGTAAAGAAACGTAAAAAAACGTACAAAATGTCAAAAAAATCAATTAATTGCAATTTGGCTAAGATTTGCCAACACTACAAATAATGAGGGAGTGATAGTGTGAGTTTTAGTAAATTTACATTTTTGGTCCCTCCATGTTTTTTTTAATCTTAAATCGTGTCTTTTTAATCTAATGAAATGGATGGTCAAGATTTGTCTCTTAGTATGCAGGGAGAAACTAGTATGCAAAATAACTCACCTCGGGGATTAGCCAATCAAATTATAAACTATCTTCCCATGATTCAATTTGGAATTAATGCAATCATATATATGAATAAAGATCACCCTTGTTTATAGCTAATGAGTTGCAATATTTAATGGGATTGCATTATTTCCATCTAGGCATACTTAAAATTCGGATATTAACTAATAATGTCAATCGCAAATTTAATTTTCTGATATGCAAGTTCAAATCTGTTATTATATGTTAGAAACAAATTACATACACATTAATTTCAGAATGGTTTAATGTTTTGTTTATGAAATTTAATTTTCGGTTAAAATTTTAATGGTTGAATGCTTCATTATTTTCGGTTTCAAAATTAATGGTTGATTGTTTTGTTTTTGAAAAATGTAACACAACAACCATTGTGGTCCAATGGTTGATGCATACTCTCTTGAGCCCCAAGACCCTTGTTCGAATCCCAGCAGCTTCACATTTTTTGTATATTAATTCCCACCGGATGTAGCCTGCGTAGGTGGCATTAAGAAAATTCTTAGATGGCTTTATTGGCTGGCTACAATGCTTATGTGGCATTCTTGGTTGCCTATGTGGATTAAAAATTGCCTATGTGTCTTTAAAAGGTGGTGATGTGGACTAAAATATTGGTGAGGTGGCATTGTTGGGTGAATATGTGGCATGAGGTGGCATTTATGTATCCTGTTATATATAATGTAAGATAATAATAAAATAATAATAATATAATAATAACAATTTAAAAAATTAAAAAAATAATAAATAATAAATAATTAAAAA
>BQNB010023308.1:0-61951 GCA_026074375.1 Tanacetum coccineum | reverse complement strand
AAGACCTTGAAGCTATGAAAAATAAAAAGATTATGAGAGATACACTAAACTCTATGCCTAGGACCTCCTTTTATACACCAATGAGCCCTAGTCGACTTACAATACTTTCCTAAGTATTCATAATTTTTTCTATAAATAAATATACTTAATACATATCAAATAAGTAGTACTAACAACAAACCGTACTAACTTATTAACCTTAGCAGCATTAACTTATCTTGAGCAGCCTTAATCCTTGAGCAGTAGTAACTTTGTACTAGCAGTAGTAACTTATCACTAGCAGTAGTAACTACTTAGAATATTTTCACTAGCAGTACTAATATTTACTAGCAGTAGTAACCGTGTACTACCGGTAGTAAACATTTAGCATATTTTCTTTGAAGTTTATGAGCAGCACTAACTTCAGCTGAGCATCATTAACATAAACATGATCAGCAGTAATTCAAACAACATCAAGAAGACTTTTAATCCCAACAAAAACTTCATGGAAAAAACTAATAAAAACTTCCAAAGGTGTAACACCCCCAAATTGGGTTGCAGCGGAATAATGTGTCAGGGAGCGTTACTTCATAGATCAATAGCACAAGATATGAGAACGACCTCTAAAAGAGTCGTCTGAAATACGATACATTGGATTTATTGAAATTGTTTAATACAAAGCATAACGGCTTAAATTGTTCAACATTGAAATAACAAGATTTTAGATCATAACAAATATCCTAAGATGTAATGACTCCAAATCTTTTATGCATGACTCCCCAAAAGAGTGTCCCCAATGTATCCTTAGCATCGCGTACCTCATTGACCTAAGAAAACATACTTTAAAACATCAACATAAAGTTGGTGAATTTATAGGTTTATATAAAATGTAATGTAGGATTGCAAGATTTTCCCCGTGATAATGGAACAGATGCAAACATCACAAAATGTAATTACGTTTCCCTAAGCTCACGACACTAAAGCTCGACATATATGAAATGCAACATAAATTTCCAACATTGCCCATGATGATGTTCTAACCCACAACATCCTAAATCCGACATGGTATACGTCCGTTGTTTGGTAAACCGGCACAGTGAGCGCTACTCACCCGAACGGGGATGTCAATCTAAAATAGATCTATTTATAACATTCGCCCTGATACAAAGTAATTAATAGTTCATGATAATGGGCTCAGAGGGTTATCGCTACTTAGGCAAACACGTAATCATGTAAAAATGTGCACTTGCGTCTAATCGTAAAACAATGCATGTTTCTCACCCCAAAAGTTGTAAATCATTGATATAGTAAAACATGGGGCTATGAACTCACCTTAATAGGTAGTCCTCTAAATATAGCAAAAATACCAAAGATGGTAAGTAAGCGTCACCGTCAAATACCTAAGTAAATATGACACGTCTTAGTCTAATATTTTAGACTAACGATTCTTTAAATAAACTACAATATTTTGCTAGTTTACATATATTGTTATCACTTGTGTATAGACCCTTATGTGGTGGTGTATCCGATTAAAGTATTCGTTTTACTCGTTTGCTCGCGAGAAAGTATACTACTAAGGACAAGTGTCGTTAATAAATATGTATTTATTAACCATGTAGTTTATATATAAATAAACCTTGACTTTTAAGACTTGCTAATAAATTCGTCTTTACATTCAAGTCTAGTTCCGACACACTAAGTATTTATAAAACCATTAAAGTTTTATAAAATATTCTTAAATTTCTAGGTTTGGTCAGGTTAGCCCTTTTACTTTAAGTTTGGTTAAATTCTAGTTTTATCCATAACTTTCCAAGCTTAGTCACTTTTAGTACCTCACTTTACCCAAAAGTTACACCTTTTAGTCAAGTAATTTCAAATAGTCTTTAAGTTTTGTAAGTTTCTAAAACAGAACCTATTGCTTGTTAAACCCTATGATTTACGGTTTCTTTACAGTTTTGACTCCAACTTACAATATTCCACACTTTTAGTCCCTAAACTTGAAAAAAAAAATCACATTAAGTCCTTTAAGTCTAGCAAGTGGCAATAGGCTTTATTAGTTTCCAATAAGCTAAATAAGCCGTTAACTTTCAAATAAGCTGTATGAGCTTATTTGCGCTTATTATTAAGCCCTATAGCACACGGTACTGTTTTCTATTGGGCCTATACGTGGCTCGAAATTAGACTTGTGAGTCCATTTAGGGTCCGATTAGGTTTAACTAGTGTGTACCCTTTTATACTTATTTATTTTACTCCCAAAAGACCTAATAAGCTCGTTGAGCTTATTGGTAAGCCGTCACGCCCTCATGTGGGCTGTTGGGCTTTGTGTGGGTCACGTACATGGGCAGCCGAGCCCATTAGTCACACCAAAGTCTTA
Source organism: Tanacetum coccineum (assembly GCA_026074375.1). Taxonomy (NCBI): domain Eukaryota; kingdom Viridiplantae; phylum Streptophyta; class Magnoliopsida; order Asterales; family Asteraceae; genus Tanacetum; species Tanacetum coccineum. The sequence continues at coordinate 59,598 of BQNB010023308.1, read as the reverse complement.
GTTATTTTAACAAGAGTTTAATTAGTGTGATTAGGGTTCTAGGTCACGTTTTCTTTCTTACAAATTTTTTTATAAGAGTTTACACTTAGTCTTGGTAAGAACCCACGACCATACTAATGGAGGTGTGAACCTTTCCATGGTCCTCTAGTCTCGTCTTTTCACAAGACGGGCTAGGGTTTCACATTAGCCCGACCATGACCTGTTTTTAAACCATAAACCAAACCATACGAGTCGTATATACTTCCATCTAGAGCAAGACGAGTTTCTTAAGCTTATCTTTGACGTGAGCATGCAACATGCACACGTCTAAACGTATGACAACAAGTTTAACAAGTTTTCACGTGAGCATGTATATAAGTTACGAGTTTAAGGCTTTTAAACCAACCATATTTAGTTTAGAAGTACTACATAAGTTCTATCTTTAACAAGGACGTGTACATGCATACGTGACATGCATGGTTTTGAGTCATGCATGTTCACGGTTCGTTGGTTTATGTCTCAATACCAAGACGTGACCATGGTCACCATAAAACAAATGCAAGACGAGTAAGAATAAGCCAAGAACACAAGGGTTATACTTACAAGAGTCCTAAGCTCGAGTGGGGGTGGTGTCGTGTAGAGTAGAGTGAACCAAAACCGAACCCAAAAGCTTTCAAAAGCTTATATAACCCGAATCCTTGCTTAACCCTTTTATAACTCAAGAACCTTCCTCCTAAACCCTTATACTTGAGCTCTTAAGTGTGTAGTACTTGAATATTGAAGTGAAATGATGGTTTTGTGCTTACTGTTTGCGAAACAACAAGAGAGAACAAAGGAAGAGTTTGTTTGCTTGTTCAAGTGTTGTGTGAGAAAAGACTTAGACCAAATGTATGTATATAACACTAGCACTCAATCCTCAAAGTATTGTAAGACTTGTAAGCTTAGCATGCTCGGTTGAAGTACAAGGAACACAAGCATGGACTTTTCAAGTCTTTAGGCTTCCTAATCAATCACCTAGACCTTCCATTGTTTAGGATTAAACAAATGCTAAGACCATAATGTGATGTGATAAGTCATATTGCACACTTGTGTGCTTGCTTGTTCTTGGCCGGTTACGAAACACAAGAGGGGGACCAAAATTTGGTTAATAACCCCATGTTTAAGTATTAGGAGTTTATCTCTTGGTTTAAAAATACAATTGTTTAATCTAAAGTTGTATTAGTGGAGCAAGTAGGAATTATTTGTATAACATGTATACAAAACGTGAAATATGAGAGGGTTTTGTATAATCCTTGCAAAATCTTGTGTATCGGGTACACTAGAGGGTATTTGTTGAAGTGTAGGTGGGTTTATGGTTTGCCATGCATGCAAAACCATAGTTTTATTGCGTTACGTAGACAAGTTTTACGAAACCTCTAATAAATTAAAGAGCGCAAAGTTATAAAAAAATTAATCATCCTAAATAACTTTATAACACTTACTTGACGTAAATTTTTATTTGTTTGATGCAGTTTACTCGTTAAACGTTCATTTTAGTTTACACGTTTAGCTAAAGGTAAGAAAATTGTGTAAGAGGCGAAGCGTAACAGCCTAAAATAAATAATGTGTAGAATAATGTGAAGCTCAGTAAATGACTGAAAAAGATATGATATATGGGTCACAAGCAGGAAGTGTCATATGGTAGAGGAGAAGGGGATGTTTTAGGGCTTTCTTGAGGTGGAGGTTTGTAAGGAATTTAAAGAGTTTGTTGATGTTAAATACAAAGATGATAAGGGGTAATTGTGAGATCTAAGAAAATTAGAGTTGAATATTCATGGAAACCTGCTAAGTGTAATCATTGCAATGTGTTTGGTCATAGCTTTGCTCTGTGTAAAACCAGACCAAAAACTATAGAGGAATTGGTTGTGATACAGGAAGAAACAGAGAAGAAAAAGTTTGATAATGATAAGTTTGTATATGCCATGAGTTATGAGGCTAAGAGACAACAATATAAGGGAGGCACTCAGTTTAATAATGAGATAAGGAGAAATGACAATGAGTATATTTTGAATAGGAATGAGAAAGGCAATCAGAGACAAGAGTATAAACCTAAAGCTGCTAGAAAAACTGGACAAAAAGTGGATGCTAAAAGCAATGTAAACAAAAAAGTGCATGTACAAAACAAGAATATGAGCAGTAATCAATTTGCAGTTTTAGAGAACATAGAGGAGAGCGTGGATATTGAAATCAACAATGAGCAAAAAAGGGAGGTTGAGTTTTTCATCAACCAAAAACTTTAATTTACTCCAACTGAAACTAGTAAGTGGAGTTATAGAATGGTGAATTACTTCAAAGATAGATCAAAAAGTATGAATAGTTACATTGAGATATCCGATGAAGAGGATGTTTTGGAGGACACAGGGCATGCTGGAAAAAGTATGGAAGAGAATGAAATTGATGGGGTGGATGGCTTTATCCACCCTTCAATCTAATTGTATGGTTGTATTTGGTATGAGGTATAAAAATCAAAAATTGAATAAATGGAGCTTAATATTGCATCCTAGAACATCAAAGGTATAGGTAGTAAGAAGAAAGAAGATGAATTCATTAAGCTTATTCTGAATCACAAACTGAGTTTATGTGCAGTGATTGAAGCTAGATCTCAATATAAAGATGTGGGCAGAATCTGTAATAAAGTGTTTGGTGTTTGAAATTGGGCTTCTAATGTTAGTAAATGTAGTATGGGTTGTAGAATTATGCAGGGGTGGAATCCTAATGATGTTAAAGTGGAGATATTAAGTATGTCATGGCAGTTTATGTTTTGTTTGGTAGAAACTGTCATTCAAAAATCAAAGTTCTTTTGTAGCATAGTCTATGCAGCTAATCATGGTAAAGAGAGATGCAACTTGCGGACTGATTTGAAGATTTAGAAGACATTCACTGATTTTTTTCCTTAAATTATGATGGATGACTTTAATGTCACTCTTTTTCCTCATGAGCATTCAGTGGGTGGATCCTCTATTTCTAAAGATATGCAAGAATTTCAAGATTGTGTCAATAACATTGAAATGGAAGATGTATGCAGCTCAGATTTTCATTTCACTTGGATAAAATCTCCTCAGAATCCTTTAGCATGTACTTTGAAGAAATTAGACAAAGTTATGATTAATGAGAAGTTTCTGAGCTCTTTTGATAAGGCACATTCTATCTTTCTCCCCTACATTATTTTTAAACATTGTCCTGCTATGTTGTGTATTCCTGGTAATTTGATTAAGAAATCCAATCCATTTAGATTTGCCAATTATGTTACTGACAAACCTGATTTTTTGCAAAAAGTTATAGATAGTTGGCAAGAAAAGATCAATGGTTTTAAAATGTTTCAAGTGGTTAAGAAGCTGAAGGGGATGAAAAGGTTATGAATAACTTCAATTGGCAGAATGGGAATATTTATTATAAGGTTGTTCTGTTAATAGACAAGTTGAAAAAGTGGCAAAGTAAGATTGATAGTGATCCATCTAACAATGTGAATAAGGCAGGAAATGTGGCTATTTTGAAGGAATACAAAGAAGCTATGTCAAATGAAGAAAAATTGATTTTCTAAAAAACCAAGATTGAGTGGCTAAAAGAGGCGGATAAGAATAGTGGATACTTTCATAAAATTTTAAGAAGCAGACATCACAAAAGTATAATTAAAAGTATATGTGATGAAAGTGGAAAAAGATATGATGGTGATCAAGTGCCTGAATAGTTTTTTAAACATTTTGAGCAATTTCTAAGATGTGATGTAAGTGTACAGTCAATTGAGGACATAAATGATATGTTCGCAAGTATTTTGACTGATGAAGAAGCTAATTCTATGGTACAAGATGTCTCTAATGCTGAAATCAAGAAATCTATGTTTGATATTGCTGATGTCAAATCCACTGGCCCTGATAGATACACAACATGTTTTTTCAAAAAAGCATAGACTATGGTAGGACATGATGTGTGTGATATTGTAAAAGAGTTTTTTAGGAATGGAAAGTTATTTAAGGAGGTAAATGCCACTATTATTTCCTTAGTTCCTAAAATCCCTAACCCTCTCAAAGTTTCTGATTTCAGACCCATTGCCTATTGCAATATCTTATACAAGTGTATCAGCAAGATTTTGACTGAAAGAATTAAAAGTGGTTTGGAAAAGGTTGTTTGTTTCAATAAAAGTGCATATATCCCTGGAAGGCAAATACAAGAAAATTTTCTCATTGCACAAGAGCTTTTGAGAGGGTATAACAAGAAGAATGGTACTAAAAGGTGTGCTTTAAATATTGATCTATAAAAAGCCTATGATACTGTTAACTGGTCTTTTATGAAATGTATTTTGCATAAATTTGGTTTTCACCATAAAATGGTAAAGTGGATCATGACATGTATTACTACTTCAGCCTTCTCCATATGTTTGAATGGTAGCTCTTATGGATACTGATGACATCAAATAACGTCTAATTATTGGCATCATTTATCCCATCTATATTGCTCGTTTCATATTATTTTATGTAAGATTTGATACTTAATTACTTATCTTTATATATTTCCGTTATTATCAAGCAATTGGCAAAAGATGAAGAAAAGAGCGTGTTTTGAAGCATAAATGAAGAAGTTCAAGAAAGTCAACTAAATATGAAGAATACAACGTATTATTCTAGACAGATACTCCGTATCCCAAGACTTAGACGAATTCAAGACCATTGCCTGACTTTAAAGAATACGTCGTATCCACATCAGCAGATATGTTGTATATGAAACTTTGGTCAACACTCGAAACAAGCATGTTTTACTCTGAATACACCGTATCTAGAATACTTTAATACGCCATATTGAGTGGCGGTTGAAGATTATTCCAGAATATTATAATCATGGGGATCACGCTGAAGACCATGGATACTCCGTATTGAACCCCTCCAATATGACGTATTGACCAGATTTACAGAATTATAAATAGAAAACCTAACATTCGGTTTTCAACAAGATTTTAAACACCAAGAACAATTCTCAGACGATTTTAGACAAGAAGGTCCTGCAAGTGCATTAAGCCCATAGGAAAACTCTTGTAATCATTATACTCCGCAATAATCGTTCAGTTAGCGTATCGTTCTTTATGAATTCTACTTTAATCATTCTAAATATGATACTGTGTATTGATAACAAGATTATGGGCTAATACCTGTAGGTATTAGCCAAGTTTATGATAATTTGATGTTTTGATTTGTTTATATCGATTGTTTACTCTTTCATTGCATGTCAATTATGTTTATCACCTCATACCAGTTTATGGCTTGATTGTGTTTTCTTCTATCATTCAAATGGATCTAGGATTACAAATAAAGTGTTGTAACTTAATCGTTATTTGGGATGTAGGCTAGAGTCTGGGATAGATACTACATTACATCTTATCTATATATCTGGATCAATAGGACTACAAATAAAACCCTGGTTCTACCTTTGGTTAATTGAATGGTAGACTAAGGTAACTTAGGATTACAAATAACGTTCTGATTCCTTGGATATTCAGTGGATTGTAGACTACCAGTATATAGATAACAATTGGGCATAAGTTGGTAAAGCCTCGATGAGCTAGGTTTTATTATTGTCACCTAGATAGATTATAATTGACGGTGTGAACTTTATGCAGGTTTGGTTGATTGTGACAGGATCGACCGTAATATAAACCTAGAGTGTAGGAAGAAGTACCACCTAACTTTGGAATGCTATACCACCAACGAAAGTAGTACAATCATTGCACACATAAACAATTCATACCTCTTATTTGAATAAACTTGGTTAATACGTTTTCCTTACATAAGTGCTTGACCTCTTCCTTATCATTTGTTTTTGTCTCATTTATTGCCATATTAGTTTAGATTAAACTAAAACTCGTTCCAGTCTCTCAGGCTGAAACCCCCCTATTTGCATTAGTTTAGGTTTAATTAGGACTAACATTAGATAATTAAAATACTAGTAAATTGAAGTATTAACGTTCACTCTTAGTGATCGACACCCTACTTACCAACGAACCTACAATTCATCGGGTACACTGCCCGTTAGTGTTAGTTAATAGGTAAAGTCGGCAAAATATAAATAGTAAAATTTGATAATATAATTACCTATACTAAACGACACATCAAGTTTTGACGCTGTTGTCGGGAAGTGAATTTGTTTAATACTTGTTTATTGATATTTTAGATTAGGTTTTGTGTTTTTAGTTTAGTTTTTATTAGTTTGTTATTCTGTGTTTTAATTATTTAGTGTTTTTGTATTCTGTAATTTTCATCTATCTGGTTGATCTTTTTATCTGTGTTCCTAGCCAATTTATTACAAGAAATGAACAACCCAGATATTACTATGGAAGAATAAGTTCAGTATGAAACGACATTAGCTCTTAGAAACAATCAAGTGTATAACTGGGAAACTGCTAAGTATGGTAAGATCTAGTGTATTTAAGATATTAACTACCTCAGATTTTTTGAAACAAAATTTCTAGCTATAGTTTATGATGATGCATTAAAATCAAAATTAGAGTTCTCATCTGAACCCACGTTAAGTTCTCAGCATGTCGATAAAGTTAATTGGAAAAATGAAACATCATTTTCCGAATATGATGATGAAGAATACAGTGTTATATCTAAAAGAAAAGCTTTAAAGAAACGATTTTCTAAGAAAGAAAAATTCAACATCTTCAGTATTGATAAAGATCTATTTTCTTATTTTATATTTTCTATCAATGATTTAAAATTGGATAAGGACAATGATGAAGATAAAATAGGTATCAAGCAGTCTTCGGGAGATATATTTATCGAACCGATACATAATATAATAAGTATCGATGTTGGTACCTATGCACAAGTGTCGAATAAACTTTAGAAAACAAGTCGTGATACAATCAGTAACACCCCTAAAATGGGTCGCAGCGGAAGTATGTCCGGGAGCGTTACTTCATAATACAATAGCACAAGATACAATAGAACGACCTCTAAATGAGTCGTTTGAAAAGTAATCTCGTTGATTTAATTTAAAATTGAACTTGGTATATCATTTGTCCCAAAGTTTGCATCAAAATGAAAAACTGAAATAATACAACGAGATTTGATAGTTTGAATGTAAGAAGAAATCCATGAATGCAATCTTGTAAAGTTTGGACTCCAATGCACACCAGATAAGCCAAGCATCTAATTCACCTGAGAAATACATGCTTAAAAGTGTAAACATAAAGTTGGTGAGTTCATAGATTTATGTAAATGTAAATGTAGGACTAAAAGAGTATATTGTTTACTACTTTAACCACAGTATCATAAAAGAGTGTTTAATGACTAGTGACGTTCAGTAAAAGCAGTGTGGATCACAAGATTTCAAAGTGTAAGACATTGTAACACATACAATATCACAAAATGTAATTACGACTGCACTAAGCTTATGAAACTGATACACTAACAGAAATAATGGACATGTGCTCATACCAGATGCCCTATTTGGAACACCCGAGTAGTGACTTAATGGACATGTGCTCATACCAGATTCCCTACCTGGAACACCCGAGCAGTGACTTAATGGACATGTACTCATACAGGGTGCCCTACCTGGAACACCCGAGCGGTGACAAGTTTGTAAATGAGCATGTAAACGAGTAAGTAAACAAGTTGTAAACGAACATGTAAACGAGTTTGAAATCAGTCATGTAATGAGTTTGTAAGTAAGTTATGAAAACAAGTATGTAAACGATTTTGTAAATGCGCATGTATCCTCCCCCAAAAGAGTTATAAAGAAATGAAATAGGGGCCATGAAACTCACCTTATGTGAATGTATTGATTATAGCAAAATCAATAAAGTGAAACGTCACGAATGATCCGGAATGCAACCTAATTATTTATAGGCCGTACAAGTGTAATGTATTTAAAATAAATACAACAATGTACATTATCAAGTTATATCACCACCTAATAGTTTTTGTTTTGTTATTAAGTGTTGAAACAATGTTTGAATTACGTTTGATATTTAATGTCTATGTATATGTACTTTGTAAAATATCACCTTTGTCTGATAAATAATTATTGTCGATATCGTTTGATTTAGTATTTTTATTATTTATAAAGTGTCACAATATATAGTTCAAGTGTTTTATAAAATAATATTTATAAGGTTTTAAACCGCGTATCAATATTATACAAGTAATGCTAAAATACTTTCTAAGGTTCTAAGACCAAAATGAACCAACACTATTCATGTCAGGAAAATAGTGCAGAAATTTTTATATAAATGTTTTTTAGTTTCCATGATGTCCAGTTCACAATTTACACCCTTCTAAGCTTTGAAAACTTGTTATTTTTAGTACAACATCATTCCGAACAAATTTGTAGTTTTACACTTTAGCCGAATCGGATCCGAAAGCCCTCAAAAACACCGATTTCAAAGTTCACAGTTTTCTCGCAGTTTCTCATAGTTTTATAAAAGCTGTCAACTAATTAAACGTGTCGTAAATCTTTGAAAAATCATATCTTTTTCGTTATAACTCTGTTTTTCAAGTTCATTATATATTTGGAATCATAAAGAGCAGTTCACATTTTAATGTTTATAAACGTCTAGAGAAATCATGCCAACACATTTATTATAAATTGTTTTACAAAAACATGGTTTTTATATAAATAGTTATCGGTATCTTGTAAAATTCATAACTTCTTTATTTTACATCCGTTTTTCGAGTTCTTTATATGCACGGAATCTTCTTGAGACGTACTAACACATTATTAAGTTTATATTTTATAAATTTTTCCATGATATAAATATTACAACTCTTCTAAAATAGCTAATACTACATCATTTAACTAATAATAGTCCTCTAATGTATGTTCAATTATTTTATGACTAATAAGTCCAAATAAAATGTCTAGAACAATTATTTATTTATAAACTATATAAATAAATTTGTAACAATTAATTATATAAATTAACCACACATGTAGGATATCAAATAAAATGTTTTCTTGCATTCTAATATATTTTAAACACATTTCCATCATGTTTATATATTTACTTGATTTTGTATAAACCTTGATTTCTTTGTTGTGACTTTATAAAATAAACTAGATGGTGATTTAACAAGATAATAAGTATGTATACATGTAAGAAATAAATAGAATGAAAGTGTAGGGTTTTGTGTATGAACCTTAAGTGAAAAATGAAGATGATGAACACACTAAACCCTAATTCAAACCCTTATGTTTGATCTAACCTAAATCCACTTGTATGTTCTTGAATACTTGCTTGAAAAAAATCAAAACTATCTTCTTGTTTTTCTTTGCTTTAGGTCGGCACCAAGAGGAGAGAAATAGAGGTTTTGTGTGTGTATTTTACTTGTAAATGAGAAGATATTAGTTACTTGAGTTTATATGCAAATGGTAAGAAAATATCTAAAGACAAAGTCTTACACAAGACCATCATATGGTAAGGGTTTTGGTAAGAAAAGAATGGGATGTTATCTATTGTAAGAGTTTGTGTAAGAAAGTGTAAGAAGGTTAGTAATAGTTGGTAAATTGGCACATGGTATTTCTAAAAGTAACTTTGTTATTATTTGGTTTGTGTTTTTGATGGTATAACCGGCCTAGGGTGGCTTTTGGTATAGAAATAATATAATTTTTAGGTATTGGGTATTGTTGTGGGTATTTGATTAAGTGTAGAAAGGTAGAATGGTTTACATGCACGAAAGTTAAATATTGCGAAACGTAAACGTTTTAAGTAACGTATAAAAATAAAATATGAAAAGTTAATTATTATTTTTGTAAAAATAATATAACACTTGTTTGACGTAAACTTTTATTTGTTTGATGCCGGTTTACGTTGAATGTTGATTTTTAGTTTACGCGATTTAACTAAACGGTTGAAATTAAAAGTAAACGCGTAAAAATTTAAAATAAATAGTTGAATATTTATTGACGTAAAATTGCCTGAAATTACGAATTGTTACACAATCAGTAAATTTTTCACAATTGGAACTTTTATTAAGGAATTAAGTATTAATATCATGATTTGGAAATATTTTAACGAGGGTGTTCTAATGAATTTTAAAAATTTATATGTGTCATTTGGCATCCCCTTCGACCCCAAGTTAGTTTATAAAGATGGAACTAGAGCTCAAGGGAGTCTAACTCAAAGACTCTTCAATAAACAAAAGTGCTTGCCGGGAGACAACCCGAAATGTTATTTCAATTTTTGTATCAAGTCTGTCTGTCCAGTATGTCGATACGGCGTATCCAACACCATGAATACGGCGTATTGAATACTCTGGACACATTATCTTTTTATTTCCAGTACTTTTAAAACTTTATTGTCAGACTTGTCAATACGGCGTATTTAGAATTCTGAAATATGGCGTATTTGACCTTTGACCCGTATTTAGTTATTTTTCTTACAGGTTTCAATACGGCGTATCGACTGTCCTGTACAGTTATCGTTTTTATTTTTTTATTATAACCGACGTTTATTTGGAGATACAATTGCTGTGATTTTCTTTATGTTAAGACAAAGAAGTACTTAACAAGAATGAAGCAAGTGGTGGTATGCATATAATCTGGAATCTTATGTGTGTGGTGCATGCTGGTATTCAGACGCTTTTCATAACACAACACACATAGTTGCTCATAAATTCATCATGGAGGATCATACCGAGCAAATCCCACGGGAGTTTTCGTTCTAATTCTTTATATTTCCTGTTTTCATGTTAAATTTATACAACGTAGGCATTGTGTATCTTAAGTGGGGGAGGAGAATTAGAACGCTACTTGTCCTTATTTTCACAAGATTATGCTTAATTTATGCCTAAATTAAAAAAAAAATTAGCATGTTTTTGTAAGATTATTAGTTGCATGACCCGCACACATAACCCTTATTTCCATATTTTGAGGATTAAGCATATTCTGTTTCCCCCATTTTACCCAAAATTCAACAAAAATATGAGAGTGCAAGTGACTGTAGTAAACTTTAGAACTTGGCTTGGTATACTATTCAAGAACTCCATAATGAGTATTATTTTTATAATTAGAGTGACTTGTTTAGATTGGTGAATTTCTAGGTTTAAAACCAAATAGCCTATTTTGTTTACAAATATTATGTATTATTAACTAACTACACTGGTTAGTTAACCCCCGTATAAAACCATTTTGTTACTCTCATTTTTAGAGTAAGATACCCCTAGAAAAACCTTCTGAGCCATTCCTTTCGTTTCTTACACCACTAAAATATGTTTCGTTACACCTTTACACCTTAGCCTACCCTGTAGATTAAGTCCGTGGTTGGTTGCTAGTTGCTTTTGTGTAAAATTATGTACTTTCTGTGTTCGTGTGCGTATTTCTTATCTTTGGTTAGGTCGAGAATTGCACATTGCAAAGGGAATGTGAAAGTAGTTTCTTTTATTTTTCGTGTGTTTACTACTTTCACTATTATTTTTATTTCTGAGACATGAGCGTTATGGAAATAATATCCAGATTTATTATGAACGTGAAGTGGTGAAATTTTACACCTTTATTCGTTTTCTAGTTGATTAAAAAAATCAAAAAAATACAAAAATACAAAAAAAATGTTAGAGAGAAAAAATGAGAGGATTGTGAGATAACCAGTTCATCTAAAGATTTTATTTTTATAAGATAATCAATTATTCGTTGGTACGTGCTATAAACCAACAATGTAAAGTATTGTTGTGTATTATTTGAAGTTGGTTGCAAAATTAACTAACTATGTATTTTTTTTTGTTTTAAGTGGTAGATATCGCGACTATTGTTGTACTATATTATGATGAATGTGAAAGCCAACTAGGTTTGTTTTTATGGATGATTAAGACATCTTGAAGTCTAATTCGTGTCTACCAAACAAATCGTGTGTTTTCGTGTTAAAGCGTGATTTAGTCGGTGATTTGTGTCTTTTTCAAGGTTATGGTCGAGAAAGTAGCTAGCAACATTATTGTTTATTGGTTGGACTTAATCTATTTGTTTTGTTATTTTATTTTACACTAATTATATTGTTTTACAATGAATATTCTCTACATATAACATTCTTATCATAACAATTTGTTTAATCGGATTTGGAGTGATGCCAATCACCATGTGTCTCCATTTCTAGATTTGGATGTGTATGTGTGGTTTTGTCGCCATTGTTGGTGTAGTACTATTGGTAAAGATTACTTAATCTTATTCTTTAGCTTATTCGAGTTAGGGAGTGAGCAATCACAAATGTCACGGTCATAGATTTGGGCGTGCATTTTTGGTTTTGTCGCCTTTTCTGGAATATTGGTATAGATACAGATTAAAAAGAGTGATCAACCCTTAATCCTTGTCATATTCACCCAATTTACCTTTTTAGACTGGTTACTCCTTAGATTTAGTGGTGGAGATGTGTATCCTTGCCAAGCTTATGATAGAATACTCGTCACGACCCGAGCAATTGAGCGAACTACTAAATGATTTCCACATAGATTAGTTGAGTGATTTGAGTGATTTCATTTCCTATTGTGTGAGGAGTTTGGTTGTGCACTAGTAATTGAATAAAAACGCTTAAAGGAAAAATCATAGACATTCGCTTGGGACACGTTTTCATAAGATAAATCTAAGGTCTACTTGAGGACAAGTAGGATTCAAATGGGGGGATATTTGATGACATCAAATAACGTCTATTTATTGGCATCATTTATCCCATCTATATTGCTCGTTTTATATTATTTTATGTAAGATTTGATACTTAATTGCTTATCTTTATATATTTTAGTTATTATCGAGCAATTGGCAAAAGATGGAGAAAAGAGCGTGTTATGGAGCATAAATGAAGAAGTTAAAGTCTACTAAATTTGAAGAATACGACGTATCATTCTAGACAAATACTCCGTATCCCAAGACTTAGACGAATTCAAGACCATTGCCTCACTTTGAAGAATATGTCGTATCCACATCAGCAGATACGTTGTATATTAAACTTTGGCCAATACTCAAAACAAGCACGTTTTACTCTGAATATGCCGTATCCAGAAGACTTCAATACGTCGTATTGAGTGGCAGTTGAAGATTATTCCAGCATATTATAATCGTGGAGCCCACGCTGAAGACCCTGGATACGCAGTATTGAACCCCTCCAATACGGCGTATTGACCAGATTTACAGACTTATTAATAGAAAACCTAACATTCGGTTTTCAACAAGCTTTTAACCAACAAGTACGATTCTTAGACGATTTTAGAAGACAAGAAGGTCCTGCAAGTGCATTAACTCCATAGGAAAACTCTTGTAATCATTATACTCTGCAATAATCATTCAGTTAACGTATCGTTCTTTATGAATTCTACTTTAATTATTCTGAATATGATAATGTGTATTGATACCATGATTATGGGCTAATACCGGTATTAGCCAAGTTTATGATAATTTGATGTTTTGATTTGTTTATATCGATTGTTTACTCTTTCGTTGCATGTCAATTATGTTTATTTCTTCATACCCGTTTGTGGCTTGATTATGTTTTCATCTATCATTCAACTGGATCTAGGATTACAAATAAAGCGCTGTAACTTAATCGTTATTTAGGCTGTAGGCTAGAGTCCGGGATAGATACTACATACAGCTTATCTATATATCTAGATTAATAAGACTACAAATAAAATCCTGGTTCTACATTTGGTTAAGTTAATGATAGACTAAGGTAACTTAGGATTACAAATAACGTTTTATTTCCTTAGGTAGTTCAGTGGACTGTAGACTACTAGTATATAGATAACAATTGGGCATAAGTTGGTAAAGCCTCGATGAGCCAGGTTTTATTATTGTTTATTGTCACTAGTAGTTATAATTCGATGGGTGAACTTTATGCGGTTTGGTTGCATTGTGACAAGATCGACAGTAATATAAACTAGAGTCTAGGGAGATGTACCAGAACTTTGGAATAATTTTACTAACACACCAAAGTATAACAATCAGTGCCACACTAGGACAATTCATACATTTATTTGAATTAAAACTTTAGTTATACTTTCCTTACATAAGTGCTTGACCTCTTCTTTATCGTTTGTTTATCTGCTTGTGTGTGTTACTAGTCTCATTTATTACAGTACTAGTTTAGATTAAACCAAAACTCGTGCCAAACTCTCAGGCTAAAACCCCCTATTTGCGTTAGTTTAGGTTTAATTAGGATTAACTAGGACTAACATTAGATAATCAAAATACTAGTAAATTGAAGTATTAACGTTCACTCTTAGTGATCGACACCCTACTTACCAACGAACCTACAATTGATCGGGTACACTGCCCGTTAGTGTTAGTTAATAGGTAAAGTCAGCAAAATATAAATAGTAAAACTTGATAATATAATTACCTATACTAAACGACACATCAGATACTTTAAAGGAGCTAGGGGATTGAGACAGGGTGATCTTATTTTCCCTTACCTTTTTACTTTGGTCATGGAGGTTTTTAATCTGCGAATGGTCAAGAACACAAAAGAAGGAAGTAGTTTTATATATCACTATGGATGTAAAGAGCTAAAAATCACCATCTTTGCTTTTCAGATGATCTTATAGTGTTTTGCTATGGTGATGTTAAGTCTGTTAAAATTGTTAAGGAAACAATGGAAGAATTTAGCAAATACTCTAGCTTGTATCCTAATATGGGTAAGAGTATTATTTTCTTTAGTAGCATCAGTGAGCAGGCAAGATATGATATCCTCAATGTGTTCCATTCAAAACTGGTAAGCTCCCAATGAAATACCTTGGTGTTCCTCTTCTTGCTAAATGTCTAGGAATTGCAGACTGCAAAACCCTTATTGATAAAGTGAAAGTGATGTGTGTGGTTGTTGTAAAGACTTCTACACGAAGTTTTACAACTCCCTAGGCAGTGTACCTAATCGTTGCAGTGTAGTATAGGCAAGACTCAGGGGTTGTTATCGTTCTCTAGGGGAATAGGTTGGGAAGACTCGAACAGGGCTTAGCCGAGATCTACGGGATTGAAAAGAGATTCTTTTTGTATTTTTTTATATTTTATAGAAAGCAGATAAAATCATGGGTTTGAGAGGTTGGTTTGATTAACTAATTAATTAACTAAATATAATCTATACTACTGGTGATAACTTTATGATAAGATAGTGTATTTATTTAATCATGCATTACTCATTAGATTGCTTTTCCTAATCATGTTTCCTTGTCCCACTCGTGATGCTCTGTGTAAGTATTTCCTAAGTCATGAACGAATTACACGAACCCGTCGTCTATTTAATATTCCGTTAAGGCAACACACAAGTAAGGTAGTATGATGACTATTACAAGGCCCCTAAGAGTATATTAAATGCAATTGAAGTATCTTAAGAGGGATCAACCAATTAAAATATCTTAAGATGGTATCCTTGCTACACTTCTCGCATTTCTTTAGACGTCTATGTCAATTAAATATCTTATGGCTAGTTTTCTAAAGCCTAATGCGCATATTCATTACAAGAAGCAACAGTAAAAGGATCTACAATCCAACTTTCATGCAATCATAAGTAAATACAAGGGAGGGTTTAGCCTAACATGTTATAAAGAAAGCAAGAACATAGATCAATCAAACAACACATAGACAAATTGAATGATTAAAGATAAACAATCTTACTTGATTAAAACATGGATTAAGATCAGTTACAATAGGGGTTTTAAGCCCTAAAGACGGCCTAAAAGCTGACAAAATACTTAGGGTTCGGTTATACAAAGTTACACCCTAAAAACCCTAAATTCGGTTTTGTATATATAGAGAAATCGCTGCGACGACGTCCAGTTGTAGTCGCGACACCATCACAAAGTAGAATCTTCTAGGTCTGATTTAGGTCGGTTACGTCCTGACGCCATCGTCAATTTTCTGACGCCGCCACTAGAAAGATCACGACGGTGTCACTTTATGCTTGCGACGCTGTCTCCACACTCTGTGAGCACGTTTCTTCAAGAGATTTGGTGTAGGTCCGTAGTCTTGTCCGTTTCTCCTCCAAATGCCATCCAAGTGCTAAAACCCTGAAAACAAACGATTAAACACATAATCTGGGCATATTTGCATAATTTAGGGGGTTAAATGACCTCGAAATAGTGTATAAAATGACACCTCATCAAATACCCCTACACTTGGGATTTGCTTGTCCTCAAGAAAATGGGCTTTTCTACCTAGACAATAGCAATATTAGGGTCATTTAACCTACTCTTTAAAAGCATTTTACAACACAACATTCTAGACCTCGTAATTAAAAGCACGGAAAGCATATACTAGCACCTCACATAAATGTTTGGGATTCTCTCTTTCACTTGGGTGTATAATAAATTATAACAACTATGGGAAACGGAAAAATAACACTCATTACCTGTCATAGCATATAAATTACCATAGGCTTGGTAAAGGATCAAACCTCCACCGCTAGGCGCAAGTATTATTCATTACTATCAAAGAGGTCTTTTAAAGGGTTGTGGGGTGTAGGTGTAAGATAACATTAACGAAAACGGAAATGGATGGGATACATTTGGGGAGTGACTTTTGGGTAAATTTGGAGTGGAAGAGTTAGCTAATTATTTATAAGAATACACGTTGGTTGGGTTGCTAAGCCAAAGACTCGGACAAGATATACAAACTCTACAAAACTCTACATCCATCTCTTTATTTTTCTTTTCTTGACTCTATGATAAACATAAACATAAGCAAATGGCAGCCCGTACATTTTTTTCACTTTTTTATATATATATATATATATATATATATATATATATATATACTATATTATATATTATATGTATTTTTATATCATTATATATATATATAATTTATTTTTTCGTACACTTTTGCCCTGCCATTGCTTTAAATATAAATACATCAAGGGGTTTATAGATGCACTACACTTGTAACTTTACATACTCGATAATTACCAAATCTAACTAATGGACCGAATTGAGGGTGAATCAACATTACATGGAGATTATTGAGCTGCTTTTAGGGGTAATAATATTACTTCTTCCCAAATTATTCATAATATGAAAAATACCATGGACTCCCAATTGTCACCAAAACTGTATTTACAAGGATAAGGACTTAGAATATTGGGTACTCATTATATATATTGGCGTTAATACATTAATGTATCATTTAAGCGTGTAATACAAGGTAGGCTAAGGGGATTTGGGTGTAACATTGGTTCAAGGGTGACATGCTTGATAAGTGTCATTTATATACACTTTTTCGAGTAATTGAACCTTAATTTCATAGCTTTTATGACCTAAAATTGTACTTAAGCATTCATTTTTAGGTTTTAGCATTTGGAAGAATTTGAGACACAATCCACGTGACTGGCTCATTTAGAGAAGAAACGGACGAGACTACAGACCTAAACCAACATCTCTCAAGATTATGTTCTTAGCAGCTGGAAACGGCGTCACAAAATATACGTGACGCCGTCACAACTCATCTCATGACGGTGTCACAAGATTTCACTATGGCGTCAGCTCGCACGACCTAGCCCAAGATCTAGAATATTCTCTTTCACGACGGCGTCACGATTAAAACGCGACGCCGTCGCAACGATTTTTCTATATATACAAACCCGAAATTAGGGTTTTAAGTGTGTAACTTTAGAGTAAAAAAGGGAGACGAACCCTAGTTCGTTTGGCAGCTTATTAGGACGATTTTAGGGCTTCAAAACCCTATTGTAACTCCTTCAATTCATGTTTTAATCAAGTAAGATTATCTTAATCATTCAATATGTCTTGTTGTTTGATTATTTATTGTTCTTGCTTTATCTTTAACATGCTTGGCTAAACTCCCTATTGTGTTCATTTATGATTGTATGAAACCTAGAATGTAGATCTTAGTGGTGTTGCTTCTTGTGATGAATATGCATGTTAGGCTTTAGAAAACCAGCTTTTGTCTGTATCGCTGTTGATATGTATAGGGAAACATGATTCTGTAGAAAGGATACCATCAGGTAATAGTCTTCATACTACCTTACCCCTTTTATGGTTGATCCACTTTTAATATATTTCAATTACATTTAACATACTCTTGGGGGCCTTGTAATAGTCTTCATACTACCTTACTTGTGCGTTGCCTCAACGGAATATTAAGTAGACGGCAGGTTCGTGTAATCTGTTCATGACCTAGGAAATAATTATATAGATCATCACAAGTGTGACAAAGCAACAACACTAGGAGAAGCAATCTAGGGAGTAATACATGATTAAATGAATACAATATTTTTATTATATTGTTATCACCATTAGCGTAGTTTATTATTTAGTTTAATAGCTAAAACCAAACCAATCTCTCAAACCATAGATTTACCTGCTTTCTTATAAATATAAAAATACAAAAATAATCTTCTCTCAACCCCTAGAATTCTGTTAGACCGTTGATGTGCTGTCGTGTAGGGTCAATTATTTGATTATCATGTTTTAAATTTATATTTAGCCGACAAACCTAAAACAACACTTTAACGAGCAGTGTACCCGGTCAAGATGGAGTTCGCGGTAAGTAAGGTGTCGAACACTAAGAGTAGAACATTAATCCTATATTCTATTAGTATTTTAATTAGTCTATTTACTGGTTAAACCTATGCTATATACGTTATCTAATATATGGGGGTTTTTAGCCTGAGAGACTGGCACAGGTTTGGTGGAAACAAATATCAATTCAATACACAATAAACACAAAAGAAGAAAATTAGAAGATAGAAAAGCGGTACAAGCAAAATGATAGAAAACTGTATTAGCCATATTAAATCCAGTTCAATGTCGGTTTGTTTGTTTTAGTGCAATGATTTACTTATCTCGAAGCGGCATATCATTCTTAGGACTTAGGCAGGACATCATCCTAAGACCTAGACATGATTAATCCTGTCACAATTAACGCATCCGAATAAAGCATCCTTTAGTTTAATTAAAATCTATCTTAGGGAATCAAAGCAGTGGTGATCCTGTTAAAACCCTAGCCCAACGGGACTTTACCCACTTATTGTTTGACGGTGTTTTATATACTGGTAGTCTACTATTCCAATCTTTATCAGTTAATTAAGAGCATGATTGCTGAAACATAAACGGGTCACCTACTGGTCCAACTAAGCTCATAATTTAAAGACAAAGACAGAACGTTATTTGTGATCCTATTAGTCCAGTAATATGAAACACGATATGGAGAGCTATCCCGGTATCTAGATTACTTGGTCCATATCACTAGATCCAGTTGAATAATAGGTCGCATACTCAAACACAAAAACAAGTATGAGGTGATAAACATAATTAAACAATCAACGATAAATTAAGAAATCAATTTTAAAACAAACAAACATTGGACTTTCATTAAGATGGCTAATACCTGAGGGTATTAGCCCACAACCATTGTAATTATACAAGCGTAATCAAACAATGAAAATCGAACGATTAAGAGAGTAAAAACTACACGATGTCTTCTATGGATTCGTAATCAATGCTTAACCTTGGTGGCTGATCTTCTCTTCTGAAATTCGTTTTTAATGAGTATGGTATAAAGAATATGATATTGCACACTGAAAACTCGTTTTTGAGTCTTCTATTTATAGTGTCTGAAAAAGACTCGATACGCCCTATTTGGCTAGGTTGATATGGCGTATTAGGCTGGATTCCTTGGAGTGCGCGCTATGTTTATAATCAATCAGTGATATCATTCCCAATTTACTTGATTTACTGTATCTTCGAATAGTTATCTTCATGGATACGACGTATGTAGACAGAAGGGATACGCCGTATTAGGAATTGGTCAAACGCGTTTTCTTGTGAAGTCTTGGCGCGGATACGCCGTATCTCTTTTGTTGGATACGACGTATTGGTCAGAAATTAGCATTCTTCAAATATATTCGTTTTAGCTCCAAATTATGCGCCTTTTAGCTTGTCTTCACAAAACACTCCTGAATTACTGCATTTATCAACTTTAAAGCAATTAAGTACCAAATAATGCAATAATTATATAAAAGTGGGCAAAACATATGGGATAAATGATATAATAAAGTGACGTTATTTGATGTCATCAAATATCCCCCCACTTGAATCCTACTTGTCCTCAAGTAGACTTTAGAAAAAGTTTCCGTTTATAAAATTGTGTCCCAACCGAAGTTGAGGTTTTTCCGTTTAAGCATCGTTTTGTCCTAATCACATGTACATAACCAAGCTCCTTACGAAACATGGAAATGAAAACACTCAGATCACTCGACTAATCTAGGGTGCAACATTTGATTGGTACGCTCAATTGCTCAGTTGTGATTAGCTTCGTATCATAGGCTTGACAAGTATACACATCTCCACCGCTAAAGCTAAGGAGAAACAAGTCAAAAGATAAATTGGGTTAAGAAGGCTTAAGGTTGATCATTCAACAGTCTTTCACCATAAGTACCACACCAACAAGGCAACTGTATTGTACATACATGGTCGTAACGACGGAATTGACATATACAATCTGATCACATCCCTGTTCGTGTTTAACCAGCGGTGAGGATGAATAATGATATAGGGTAGGGAGCTTCTAACTTTCATCGAAAGTCATCATCCAACAAGGCAACTGAGACATGCATACATGGCCGTAACGACGGAATAGACATGCATGCTCGAACAAGTCCTCGTTCAAGTAGACACTAAGGTTAGTTGCTAGGAAAGGGAAGTAAAATGGGTGTTAAACAAAATTTACGAAACAAATAGATTAAGCCAACAAATAAGGTACGGTTGCTAGTAACTTTCCCCCGACCGTTCCATGACAAAGACTCGAACATATAGACAGACGCCTCGATCACAGAAATGACAAAGACAACCTAAGTTGGCGTTCCCATAACGGTCAACTTCCCTTACATCCCGCTCTTTACATACTTTTACATAATAAGTGGTGATATCAGCCACTTTTTACAAGACTTTACATCGTTGATTTTTGTAACGTATCAACGAATAATCGATCCTTCCAAGTGATTCCTTTGGTATAAACTTTTTTTGAACCGACTATTTTTCTTCCTTCTCTTTTTTTTGCAATACATCATAAATCTCGGTTTTATTCCACCGTCTTCACTATCATAATTTGTCCGGATAATCTTTTCCTTGTAACACTTCTTCTTCGGACATGATTCATAATCGCGAAAGTAGCGAAACTTACGAGCTACATATTTTTCCCATTGCATTGTGCAATTTCCCGACCATTACAGAGATAGAAAATTTTTACTTTGACACAGGAAATACAAAACTTTACACGAAAGCAACTAGCAACATTGATTAAAATAGGCTTAATCTACACGGTAGGCTAAGGTGCAAAGGTGTAACGAAACATATAATATGGTGTAGAAAAAGAAAGGAATGGCTCAACAGGTTGTTCTAGGGGATTTTACTCTAAAAATAAGAGTAATTAAGGGTTACACGGGATTTAACTAACTAGTGTAGTTAGTTAATTTTACGACATGTAGGCTATTTGGTTTAATCCTAGAAATTTATCAGTTGAACATGTTCCTCCATCTAAATCTATAGTACTAATCATTGCGGTCTCGAGTGATATACCAGGACAAGTTCTAAAGTCCAGTACATCACCGGCACACTCATAATTTTGTGGAATTTTTAGTAAATAGTTGGAAACGGAATAGGCTTAATGCTCACAATATGTATCAAGGATTATAGTGCGCTAGGTAATGTAATTAGTGATTTTTACAAAAGTCATGCTAAAATTTTTTAAATTTGGCCTATTTTAAAGCATTTTTAAGCTTGTAGCATGTTATTTTGTAAAAAAGAAGACAAGTACGTTTTAATTCTCCACCCCCCACTTAAATTATACAACGTCCTCGATGTATAGATAAAATAATTATATAATAAGGGAAATAGAACTAGAACGGAAAACTCCCTGATGTTTTGCTCGTGATAATTCTCCAAGATGAGTTCTTGAGCAAAAAGTGTGTTGACTAGGGCTTCAGCATGCCCGGATGAGTTTAACACATGTCTTTTTTAGAATATACCATATCATAGTTTTAGCAAGGTCCTGCATAAAAGATTAGAAGACAAGTGCAATTTCTATCTCGCTACAATGGTACAAGAAAACAATTAAACACACGACTGTACAGGGATCAATACGCTATATCCCAAACCCTAGGATACGCCGTATTGTTCCTGTAAAAACAATTAAATACTAGAAATTAAATATTAAGTTTTAAAAACTGATAACGTCCAGACATCTCTATATGCCGTATCTAGAGGGGTTCGATACGCCGTATAGAGTGTCTGGGAAGACAGACTCGTGCAAGAAACAATTAAAATGCGACAAACAATTAAAATGATCGGGTTGTCTCCCGGGAAGCACTTTTGTTTCAGCTGGTCTTTAAGTTTGACCTTTTTCCTGCTCTTCATTTATCTTCTGGTATTGTCACGACCAATCCTTCATTAATGAGACGTAAAAGTTCTCGATAAGCATCAAGGCTATCCTTTGAATATTTGAGGTATGCAGACTCTTTTATGGTAATGTACTCCACGTCATCATCGAATAAGTACTTCATCATCTCGAATCTCTTGACCTTGCAGTTCGATGGTTCAGGAATTGGATCACCCTTATGTCCTTTATTTTCTTGAGTACAACCGACGTTGCTTGCTTTATAATCCCTTCTAAATATACTGTCTACGTTAAGATAAGGATTGCTGGCCCATTCAGTTTTCATATTCGCATATGGTCTCCGTCCAAAATTTTCCATACCCGTAAATGGAGCGATCTCGTGAGTATTCACTTTCCACCAGCACTCTTGTAGTTTTACTAGTACTTCATATTCTAGCTCGTGGAAGTTTTCAAAGTAGCTTTTCAACCATCTGTAGAATTTTATCACCCCAGGAGTCGCGTCTCCCCATGATCCTTCTATTTTAGCCTTAAGTGCTAAGGTTCCGTCCTTCAGTTTCCCATCAGCTAGTTCGTCATACCACTTTTGATCTTGAAAATAGGTCATGCTTCCTACTCGAACCATTCCTGGCACTTCCCCACCATTACAGAAACCATCGATATCAGATGTACACGTGAGCCATTTAGTTCCTCCATTCTTAAAGCGGTAGGGTTCGCATATATGATCACATAGTTGGTATGGTACCCTATTTTCCGACCACGGTTCTTCAGTACCCTTTGCTTTGTCATTATTCAACTCTCGTTTATATTCATCATAAGTTTTAAAGTTTTGGATATCATAAGTGAACAAATCAGTGTCAATTTTTAGAAGGCAGTTGAATTTGTGGAATGCCTCGCACAAGGGTGTTTCAAAGTCAAATAGGTTTCCTTCTATCTTGAAGATTTCGAGAACATTGTCCGTTTTGTTTGGGTTGTCTTCCTCCTCAGTTTCTTCATTGTGATCAGAAAGATGGTGGAATTTCATAATGAACTTTTCGAGCGAAACAGGGAAAATACTCCTTTGTAAACCATTCACTTACGGCTCCTGCGAGTGAAACAGGGAAAATACTAAGTCTGAATCGATCTTGAGTCATCCCATTGATTTTGATTCGCCAACAATTTCAAGAAACTTATCGATGTGTTTGAATGCGTTTTCCCCAACATTCCCATTAAAAGTGTCATCGCGTATTTTTACCAAGAATGTTCCTTGTATTTCAACGATACATTTCTCGACCATTCTTCCTTTGTTGTCGTTAGAGACAAACTTCTTTCGAGTAGTGGTGATGTAGTCGTTAGGTTCTGCCATGGTGGTTTCTTTGTCAATTGGTTTCCTGAAATTAAGCATAAATAATCAGTAGGGTGTGCCCTTGGGGAAGGGAACACATAAAACAGGAAATAGATAACAAAAAATTACAACTGTTACTGTCTCAGATGACAGATACGCCATATTCAATTGATGTGAATACGCCGTATAGGTCTGTTGAATGTCAGTACGCCGTATTGAGTTTATGGAATACGCCGTATTGTTGGAGAACAGATACGCCGTTTAGACTGTAAAACTCAATACGCTGTTCTGAGCAGAAGGTTTGATACGTCGTATCCAACTGGTGGATACAGCGTATCAGGTGTTCAGTGAGAACAGAATTAAACACATAATGCGAATAAATACAAACATAATTAAAAGATTAAATTACACTAAACTAAATTAATTAATGGTTAGAAATACTAATAAGAATAAGGTTTAATTAATTCACTCCCCGGCAACGGCGCCAAAAACCCGATGTGCTTTCGTGTAGGGTCAATTAGTTGATTATCAAGTTTTAAATTTATATTTAGCCGACAAACCTAAAACAACACTTTAACGAGCAGTGTACCCGGTTAATATGGAGTTTGCGGTAAGTAGGGTGTCGAACACTAAGAGTGAAACATTAATCCTATATTCTATCAGTATTTTAATTAGTCTATTTACTGGTTAAACCTATGCTATATACCTTGTCTAATAATATGGGGATTTTCAGCCTGAGAGACTAGCATAGGTTTGGTGGAAACAAATACCAATTCAATACACAATAAACACAAAAGAAGAAAATCAGAAGATAGAAAAGCGGTACAAGCCAAATGATAGAAAACTGTATTAGCCATATTAAATCCAGTTCAATGTTGGTTTGTTTGTTTTAGTGCAATGATTTACTTATCTCGAAGCGACATATCATTCTTAAGACTTAGGAGGGACATCTACCTAAGACCTAGACACGATTAATCCTGTCATAATTAACGCATCCGCATAAAGCATCCTTTAGTTTAATTATAATCTATCTTAGGGAATCAAAGCAGTGGTGATCCTGTTAAAACCCTAGCCAACCGGGACTTTACCCACTTATTGTTTGACGATGTTTCATATACTAGTAGTCCACTATTCAAATCTTTATCAGTTAATTAAGAGCATGATTGCTGAAACATAAACGAGTCACCTACCGGTCCAACTAAGCTCATAATTCAAAGACAAAGACAGAACGTTATTTGTGATCCTATTGGTCCAGTAATATGAAACACGATATAGAGTGCTATCCTGGTATCTAGATTACTTGGTCCGTATCACTAGATCCAGTTGAATGATAGGTCGCATATTCAAACATATAAACAAGTATGATGTGATAGACATAATTAAACAATCAATGATAAATTAAGAAATCGATTTTAAAACAAACCAAACATTAGACTTTCATTAAGATGGCTAATACCAAGGGTATTAGCCCACAACCATTGTAATTATACAAGCGTAATCAAACAATGAAAATCAAACGTTTAAGAGAGTAAAAATTACATGATGTCTTCTATGGATTCGTGATCAATGCTTGACCTTGGTGGCTGATCTTCTCTTCTAAAATTCGTCTTTAGTGAGTATGGTATAAAGAATATGATATTGCACACTGAAAACTCGTTTTTGAGTCTTCTATTTATAGTGTCTGAAAAAGACTCGATACGCCGTATCTCGCAAGGTCGTTACGGCGTATTGGGCTGGATTCCTTGGAGTGCGCGGTACGTTCATAATCAATCAGTGATATCTTTCCCAATTTACTTGATTTATTGTATCTTCGAATAGTTATCTTCATGGATACGGCGTATGTAGGCAGAAGGGATACGCCGTATTGGGAATTGGTCAAACGCGTTTTCTTGTGAAGTCTTGGCGCGGATACGCCGTATCTCTTTTGTTGGATACGACGTATTGGTCAGAAATTAGTAATCTTCAAATATCTTTGTTTTAGCTCCAAATTATGCGCCTTTTAGCTTGTCTTCACAAAACACTCCTGAATTACTGCATTTATCAATTTTAAAGCAATTAAGTACCAAATAATGCAATAATTATATAAAATTAGGCAAAACAGATGGGATAAATGATATAATAAAGTGACATTATTTGATGTCATCACGGCGTCAAACGTAGCCGCCTTAAAGTGGATCTAGAACCATCGACGTGGCGACGACGTCATGGCTTCAAAGCGACGTCGTCGCGTTATTTTTCCTATAAATATAAAAGCAATTTCAGGGTTTTGAGTGTGTAACTTTGTATAACTTTTGGGAGACGAACCCTAATCATTATAGCAGCTTTTAGGTCGTCTTTAGGGCCTCAAAACCCTATTGTAACTACCTTTAATCTATGTTTTAATCAAGTAACATTGTTTATCTTTAATCATTCAATATGTCTATGTGTTGTTTGATTGATATATGTTCTTGCTTTCTTTATAACATGCTAGGCTAAACCCTCTATTGTATTTACTTATGATTGTATGAAACTTAGATTATAGATCCTTTTAATGTTTCTTCTTGTGATGGATGTGCGCGTTAGGCTTTAGAAAACTAGCCTTAAGATTTTAAATTGGCATAGAAGTCTAGGGAAACGCGAGTGCGTAGAAAGGATACCATCGGTAACAGTCTTCATACTACCTTACCCCTAATATGGTTGATCCCTCTTAAGATATTTCAATTACAATTAATATACTCTTAGGGGCCTTGTAATAGTCTTCATACTACCTTAATTGTGCGTTGCCTTAACAGAATATTAAATAGACGGCGGGTTCGTGTAATTCATTTATGACTTAGGAAATACTTACATAGATCATCACAAGTGTGACAAAGCAATAGGATTAGGAGAAGCAATCTAAGGAGTAGTACATGATTAAGTAAATACATATTTTTATCATAAAGTTATCACCAGTAGATTAGATTATATTTAGTTTTATTTAGTTAAACAAACCAACCTCTCAAACCAATGATTTTTACTGCTTTTTATAAAATAAAAATACAAAAAGAATGTTCTCTCAACCCTGTAGACCACTATTAGATCTTGATCGAGCCTTCCAAACCTATTCTCCTAGATAATGATAACAACCCCCGAGTCTTGCCTATACTACACTACAACGATTAGGTGCACTGCCTAAGGAGTTGTAAAACTTCTTGTTGAAGTCTAACGATAACCGCATCAAGTTTTTGGCGCCGCTGTCGGGGAATAGTTAGGTTTTGGCCATTGTTTAACTTAGGTCTACTCGCTTGAATACTTTCAAGTGAGATTTTTATTTTAGTTATATTAGCTTTCTCGTAGTCTATCTTTTCTTTGTGCTATTTGTTTCGTAAAATATTCTCGTCAACCACCATGGGAGACGCGAATCCTATCTGTACTCTTAGAGACTACTCCAGACCTAGCTACGAGGGCTATAGGAACACCATTGAGCTCCCTGCAGGGAACAATGTGGTACCTTTTTGATCTGACACCATCCGGTTAGTGCAAAATGGATGCTCATTCCACGGACTCCGGTCTGAGGATCCAAACCAACATCTTAAGGATTTCTTAAAACTTGTGGACTCACTCGACCTTGATGTTGCAAATAGGGAAAGAACGCGCCTGCGTTTATTTCAATTTTCCCTTCGCGATTTAGCTAGCAATTGGCTTGAACATCTTCCAGCATGAACCGTCTCCACATGGGAGGATCTTACTACTCGTTTCCTTGCTCAATTCTTTCCACCGGGAAGGAATGCAAAACTCCGTAATGACATCCTGATGTTCCAACAACATCAAGGAGAATCTCTTTCTGAAGCTCGGACTCGATTTAAGGACTTACTCCAAAAAGTCCTTCATCATGGCATCGACCTTTGGCTTCAAGTCCAAATCTTTTATGACCATGTCAATCGGCCAGTGGTAAGCTTCGTGACAGAAACGCCGAAGAATCCTAGGCATTATTAGAGGACCTCGCCCTTTATGATAACAAAATTTGGAACGACCCAAGGGATTTCGCTAAGCTGGTCAAGGCAATCTCTCTGCCTCAAGATGTCTTGAGTACATCCGACCGTCGTCTCATCGAGCTCGAAAATCAAGTCCAACGCTTGATGGAAGCTCATCTTGCTCCTAAGCAACCTATTCAAGTGAACAAAATCACTTCTTCATGTGAGATCTGCAGTGGTCCCTACGACACTCAGTACTGCATGGAAAATCCTGAGCAAGCTTTTGTTGATTACGCGTCCTCGCGTACCGACGAAGCGGGAGGCAAGTGGTACACTTTCAAACCTCTATCAAAACAATCTTGGTGACACCTACAATCCGTCATGAAAAAATCACCCAAACCTTAGGTGGAGATAACCCCAAAATTCTCAAAATAATTTTTCAAACCCACCTAACCGGTTTCAGCCAAACGGTTCATTCCCGAACCGCTCCTTCAACAACAATCTTTAAAGTTTTAACAATCAATCAAATATAGAAGGATTGGTGTCCAACTTCATGGCATCTCAAGATGATATATTGTCCAAGTTTGAAGTCGGTTTTATACAATAACAAAGCGAGATGACCAACATAATTGACACGGTCTTAAAGGCCATCACCGATCGAATAGCGGGAGCACTTCCTAGCGACACGGTTAAGAACTCGAAACTGAATGTCAACTCTACCTCTTTAGTTTTGTCTGCTCGTTCTTACCTAACAGTTGATCCCCAATGCTTAACCCAAATCCACAGTTCGATCAACACTATCATGATATGTCCCAAACGGCTGGGCATATCTCAAACCGGCAAGCTAGAAGAAGAAGAGAAAGATGAGAAGGACAGCCTGGAAAACATCAATACTAACCCTTCCTCACCACCTAATCCATCAGTTTCATTCATCACCAAAAAAGTCCATAAACTCAACTCATTTTTCGAATCGCTTGGCTTGGTCCCCCAATCATCCTACACAGAATTTGTTTGCACAAAAGGGGATGACGGTGACGTAATGTTTATTGAGATAATTAAGAAGAATGATGATTCCCACAAGGGGGAACCCGAAGTAGGTAAAAACGCAAGAGTAGGAGAATAAGAGGTGGAGTAGTTTTGACATATTCCGAACCAGGAGTGAGCTAGCATATCATAAGTACCTAATGTATGGTCCAGTCCATTCAATATTTCTAAGAAACCCCGCCCCTGAATATCATGACCCGAATGCTGTATAATTAGATCATGAAAAGAAAACTTGACCCTAAGGAAAACACAAATAGAGGAGTGACTAATTTCCCGGGTAGGATTAAGGGAATGCACATCTTTGTAGGAAACTTCACTTATGTCATAGACTTCATGATTGTTGAGGATATTAGTTCAATCATAGACTCTAGGCTGTCACAAGTAGTACTAGGGAAGCCCTTTGTTGAAATATCCAACATGACTCATGACCCACCCGAAGGTGTAGTAAGGTTCACAAATGGGACAGATAAAGTTGCCTATAAGATGCCCCATAAGATAGAACAGTACAACTCGCTATCAGACCTAGAAAGAGAGCACACTAAGTCATTCTACCTCATGAACGAGGAGGACAAAAGAAGAGGGGTGGAGTATACGATGAGCAAAATATTATGATCTACAAAGAATGTCTAGAGCTTGGACCCGAATATGCGACTGGAATTGCTGATGTAGGAGAAGTCACATAAGGACGTGTGACTTCGAGTCTAGCTACAAGACTCGTAAATAAAGAAAAGCGCTTTTTGGGAGGCAACTCAATATTTAATTTTCCCGCATTTAGGAGTGTCATGTGTTTTAATTCTTCTCATTTATTCTTTTATGTTTGAATCATTTTTTGTAATCATGCTTTGCTTTGTTCTTAACTTTGTCTTATTGACAATCAAAGGTATTTTGCATAAAATAAGTGTAGGAGAAAATTATCTGGTTTTTAAGAACCAATTCAAACATATTAAATAAATTGTTTAGATTAATTCGCGTCAGTTTCGAGTCACATCATTGTATTGACTAATCTCAGGTTTCATGTAGTAATTCATACAGGAAATAACTTATATAATCGCGTGCAGGAAAATTTTCAAATAAAACGAAAAGAAAATTTTCACAGTCGCTGGCGACGGCGCCAAGATTTATCCTGACGGCGTCGTGAGCCCGGCTACAGGAAAATTTAAAAATTTTTAAATATTTTTGAAAAATAATTTGTGCAACATTTAAAATTTGTAATTCTTTTATAAACCTGCATAAACCTATGATTACATCATTACTCTCATCCTATCTTTATTGCTTTCATAGAGTCAAACCCTAAAGTTTCGTTGTATATATATCTATCCCGCCAATTTTACGCTTGGTATAGTTGCATCTTGTCTTTGATTTGCAGGTTATATTTGATAAGGAGAAGCCCGGGAGTTCTTAGGAGTTTCATATGGACAATTCTTGGATGAC
This sequence comes from Tanacetum coccineum, assembly GCA_026074375.1. Classification (NCBI taxonomy): domain Eukaryota; kingdom Viridiplantae; phylum Streptophyta; class Magnoliopsida; order Asterales; family Asteraceae; genus Tanacetum; species Tanacetum coccineum. The sequence continues at coordinate 29,538 of BQNB010023308.1, read as the reverse complement.
GATTTAGCCGGGATCATTTGTTTCTTCTTCATTATTAAGCAAACCAGGGGAGTACTAGTTTTTTTACTTGTTTTCTTTTCCCTTTATTCGTTTTGTGGGTACTTCTATAAAACATTGGGGACAATGTTCAACTTAAGTGTAGGGGAATGATTGTGTCATTGTGTGGTGTATATTTTATTGATTCAAGTTTTAAATTTATATTTTGCCGACTAAACCAAAAACAACACTTTAACGGGCAGTGTACCCGATCGGTAGTAGTTTCGTGGTAAGTAGGGTGTCGAACACTTGAAGCGAGGTTAAATATATCAATTTAATTAATATCTTGGTTATCTAATCTATGTTAATTATATCCTATTCTAAACCTATGTCAGTCTAAATCCTAATTCTAACGGGAAAAGGGGGTTTTCAGCCTAAGAGACTGGCACGGTTTGGTTGGCGACTACAATCAATCCAAGGCACTTTAACCCACGCGAGTTAATTAACAAAATATAAAAGAGCGGTCGAGCCAAATATAAGAAAACTGTATTAACCATTATTAATCCGATTAGAAAGTTGGTTTGTTTATTAAGTGCAATGATTTCTTCTCTCGAGGTGGCATATCATTCTTAAGACTTAGGCGTTACATCATCCTAAGACATAGACACGTTATTTCTGTCACAATTAAAGCATCCGCATAAAGCATCCTTATTTGCTGATTATAATCTATCTTAGGGATTAAAGCAATGGTGATCCTGTTAAACCCTAGCTCATAGAGACTTTACCCACTTACCGCTTAATGGCAATTTATACACTAGTAGTCCACTTGTCCAACTATCCAATGGAATCAGAACGTTACTTGTTGAATTATCTAGGTCACCTGCTAGTCAACACGATCAATAAACCATTGGCAATATCCAATTAACTAGTTAAGCCCGAAGCGTATCCTAGACACAGACTTAGAAGGACAATATTTGTGTAACTATGATTCTAGATGTATAAATTACTATATGGAGAGCTATCCCAGACTCTAGATCTACTTGGTCCGTATCACTAGATCCAGTTGAATGATAGGTCGCATACAAAAGCGCGTAAACAAGTATAAATTGATAAACATAAACAAGCATTCAACGATAAATCAAGAAATCAAGATAAACAAATACCAAACATTCAGATCTTCATAATAATGGCTAATACCCGAAGGTATTAGCCTTCAAACGTCATAATAAATACAAGAGAAATTATTTAGCCAAGGTAACTAACCGAGTTAACGAATGATACCAAAAACTGAACGATTACTAAAGTATATGGAATTACATGATGTCTCCTATGGAATTGATAACGTTGCTTGACCTCTTCTGCTCTTTTTCTCCTTTAAAAATCGACTTTTATGGTTTAGGTATCGATAATATGATTTAGCACACTTAAAATTCGTTTTTGAGTTTTCTATTTATAAGGTCTGGAAGTCGGTTCAATACGGCGCATCCAAGTATTGGATACGGCGTATTGGGAATTTCTTAGAGTAGGGACCACGCTTGATATCTTCCAGAATATTATATTGATTCTATAATTCCAATACGGCGTATTGATCTTCTGGATACGGCGTATTGAGCTTTATTCCTCATGGTCTTTGGTGAGTGTAGCCACAGATACGCCGTATCTTCCTTGATGGATACGGCGTATTGGTCTTCAGAATAGTAATCTTGAAAATATCTTCATTTAAGTTCTAAAATGCGCGCCTTTTGCTAACTTTCACCAAGTACTCCATAATTACTGCAATTCTCAAATATAAACAATTAAGTAACAATTCTTTGCAATAACTCTGATAATAATCAACTGAGGGACATTCCATTAACTTCTTAAGTCATTTGGAAGTAATATATATAGTAGTGGATGTTTTGACCTAACAACAGCAACAAGAAACCCTTAACCCTCAATTAGGTTAAGTTTTCACCACCTATATTCACCCCAATAGCTGTAGAAATATCTCTGCAAATCCAGGAGAGTGTGAGGACGAATTTGAAGGAAGAACCACCACTCTTGGAGTACGTTGATAATGGAAATTGAGGCCTTTGGCGAGCTACATCACCAAACTTATAGGAATCTTTGTAGGTATTGATCTTTACAAACATTTATGGATGTGTCTAAATTTATCATTTGAATGTTGGATTTGTGAAATGAATTTATATATGGAGTAGTCTCATAATACTTATGTGTGGAATGAATGATTTGGTGAAATGTTTGATTGTGTATGAATGATGATTTTTGTGAACATGTGGTTTATTTATGTCTTAAGTTCTTTTCTTTGATTTATGGTAGAATACCCACGGAATCATAGGTCAAAAGGGATTCCGTGGCGTAGGCTATTCTCTATCAGTAGTGACAAACTAAAAAGGGGTTTTGGTAATTGACATCTACCATCTTCACATAATCAAAAATATGAACAAAAAGGCTTGAATTCAAGTATAGGGTGAAATGACTTGTTGAATCACTTAGGAGCATCAGTTATCTAGCAAACACACTTAATTAACTTGGGGTTAATGATGTTCATTGGTCGAAAGGGTTCCTCGTTAGTTTCATGCATAAATATGATTTGGTGAAGTACACCACGGAGTCAAGTCATATATAAATGGGTTTTGTGAATCATATACACTTGCTTAACCAACATAATCAATACATGATAGCAAAGACATTAATTTCCTCGCATAAGTATAAATCATTAAAAATGGACCTGAATTGCTTAAGTAATTACCTTGATTTTGTGACCTAAAGGCCGTTGGACAACCTATGTCTTTCTTGCTACCTAGTATTGGTTTAGACCAAGTCCCGTGGAACGACTTACCCGACTTTACTACGATTGAACGAGTATACTTGCTCGTATGTTTCGTTGGTAATTTCATTAGTCTCGCTTTTCATAATGTAAAACTTGAACCCTTGTCCAACGTCCAACAAGTTTTGGCACCGCTGCGGTGACCTGTATTTATATTCATGTTTAAATCATTACAAAAGGTAGTCAGCAAATGGTTAAGTAAAAAATTGAGGTAAATAAGTATCCATAAATAAAAATTTTCTATTCAGAAGGTTGGCAGGCCGTGCGGACCCACATGCCTGCCAGGCCGGTACAGGCATGCTGCCGGGGCGGCACCACCACCTGATATAAAAAAGTAAAGTAAAAAAATGAGCACCCTGCCGGCGGCTAAGGCACCCAGCCGGGCGGCTCAGTTGTTCTGTTAAAAAAAAATTGTTTTGTTCTACAATGTTTGCTTGTATAATTTTTGTTCTCTTTCTAAATGTTATATGAAGTATTAATTGAATTGTATGATTTCATGTTATAGTTAACTAGTGCTTTAGTAAAATTAATTATAAATAATATATATTTATCTATAATTAATAATATATATAGAAATATATAATAATATATAATATATATATATAGAAATATTTTTGAGCACCTTGCTGGGTGGCGACGAGCTTGCCGGCGGCACAACAGGGTGTTCCGTGAAAAAACTTTTTGAGTTTTGAAAATATGAAGCATAAGGATGCGCGAGTCAGTTCTAAAATGGGAAACGGGTTAAACTACTATGAAGATGAGTGTGAATGATTAATTGTTATTACTAACCCATTGCTAATGAGTTGGATGATGCGTGTTATCTTTAATAGTTGTTTAAGCTTTCGGAATGGATACTTTGAGCTTGGTTCAAATACTTTGAATGAATCTTAAGGAATGTATGGATGAGGGTGATTCAAAAGTTTGCTGAAGGAAGCAAAAAAAAATTATTTGATGCTTTGGAGCACAAGAGTGTTGTGATAGAGGTGGACAATCAAAAAAATTACAATCTTTACCAAGGCACCACTTCGAGCCTTTGGTGAACCATTCATGAGGTACTTTATACCATGCAAAGTTGATGGACAAGGAGCTTGGGATGCGGAGCTCGACTTGCAGGATTCGAAAACTAACGTTACAAAGAAGTGTTGGAAACTGGGTTTTGTGCATGTTAATTTTTGCGACTACTGGTAGAAAGATGGTAGAATGATGTCAACGTGGAATTTCATGAGGGTCAATGTTCCAAGGCTTGATTTGTTGTTTTAGATTTCATGTTAATGATAGGAGAACCTTCTATCATGTTTGGAAGGGACTTTTTGGTGACAACTAAAAGCCAAGTCGATTGCGGAGTACGAGAGAAGGAATAAAAGGAACATAATAACCTAATCATTGCAACCTATGTCGAATGCTAACCTAAAGTAGAAGGATTTGTCATCCGTAGAGAGGCATGCTTACTGTGAGAAGTTGTCAAAATTACAAGAAAGGAGCTTTGGAGTACCAAGGGTTGCTAACTGGTCAATGATGATGTTATGGTATCGAGGATACTTTGAGGAAATGAATGAAATTGGAGTACATATATGAAGTGAAAATGGAGCTGATATTTGTTGATTACTAGTGGGAAAGAGCACTTTCGATTGATAATGAAATTTATCCTGAATGGGTATTGGAATTCTTTTCAACATTATATTTTGATAAAGATATGGATAGAACCAATTTGATGAAGGAGAAATGTATATGGTTTCAATTATGCGGGCATGAGCATATACTCACACTGCCCGAGTTTGCAGTTGTGCTAGGTTTGTTTACGGAGAAGAAAAAAAAAAAAAAAAAAGGTAGCAGCATCAAGTTTTTTTGAAGTATACTTTGGTAAACTAGAGGTTGATGATAAGCATTTTGATTATAAGGATTATTGGACTAGAGTTGGTAAGCCAACATTGACTAACCACAAGGAAGTGCTTATGAAAGAACCACTGATGCGGATTGTGCACAAAGTTATTGTGGGATCTTTGGTGCATAGGGTAGTTAGTAGGGAGAGATGCCAAAAGCGAGAGGCGGTTTTAGTGATGATAAACAGCTTTAGAGAGTCGTGTGGCAAGTGAATTTAGCTTGGATCCATTGCGGATCATTATACAAACAATCCTCGAGAACTAATGGAGAATAGTGTCATTTGTGAGGGACATTAGGTGAACTAAAATTGCTATTTACTTGGCTCTTGTGTGGTAGATGAGAGCACGGAAGTGTTTAGAGCTTATGACTGTAGATTAAACATCGAAGATAGTAGGCGGATGAGTTTGGATGAGGATAATACCTCTTGAAAAAAGAATTGAGAACATACCAACCCAAAGCTGTTCGAAGGAAGAAGTCTGGGCGCGAGGCAAGAACATGGAGGGTTGAACCACGCTTTTGGGGAGATTAGAACGCGAGTTTGAGTGAGATCCTGATCGACAGGGAATGTTTAGAGAGATTCTATGATGATTCACATAATTATATTCTCGAAACATTTCATCGCCATATCACATCATTTGGCGGACCAAGTAACTTTGCGCATACCAATGACCAAGGTAACTTCCACGGATACGCCGTATCTTCCTTGATGGATACGGCGTATTGGTCTTCAGAATAATAATCTTGAAAATATCTTTATTTAAGCTCTAAAATGCGCGCCTTTTGCTAACTTTCACCAAGTACTCCATATTTACTGCAATTCTCAAATATAAATAATTAAGTAACAATTCTTTGCAATAACTATACAAAATGGGTTAATAACATGGGATAAATGATGCTATAAAATAGACGTTAGGACAAGTAAACATTCTAATTCCATACCCCCACTTGAATTATACAATGTCCTCGTTGTATATATAAAACATTAAATACGGGAATTTAAAAAGAATTAGAATGAGAAACTCCCCTGATATTTGCTCGATAGATTCTCCAAGTTGCGTTTATGAGCAAGATCATGTGCTGAAAAAGCATCTAAATCCTAGCACGAACAACACACACATAGAATTCCAGAAAATATGCATTCCACCAACTTCGTTGATATTTCTTTCACGAGGTCCTGTATAGAATATAAGAAAAACATGTGCATTCTTATCTTGGTACCTACGATTAATTTAAACTAAACTAAACAAACTAAATACAAGTCAGTCTTAGTGGATATGCAAAAACTTGATTGTGTCGTTGTGTGGTGTATATTTTATTGATTCAAGTTTTAAATTTATATTTTGCCGACTAAACCAAAAACAACACTTTAACAGGCAGTGTACCCGATCGGTAGTAGTTTCGTGGTAAGTAGGATGTCGAACACTTGAAGCGAGGTTAAATCTATCAATTTAATTAATATCTTGATTATCTAATCTATGTTAATTCTATCCTATTCTAAACCCGTGTCAGTCTAAATCCTAATTCTAACGGGAAAAAGAGAGTTTTCAGCCTGAGAGACTGGCACGGTTTGGTTGGTGACTACAATCAATACAAGGCACTTTAACCTACGTGAGTTAATTAACAAAAGATAAAAGAGCGGTCGAGCCAAATATAAGAAAACTGTATTAACCATTATTAATCTGATTAGAAAGTTGGTTTGTTTATTAAGTGCAATGATTTCTTCTCTCGAGGTGGCATATCATTCTTAAGACTTAGGCGTTACATCATCCTAAGACCTAGACACATTAATTCTATCACAATTAAAGCATCCGCATAAAGCATCCTTATTTGCTGATTATAATCTATCTTAGGGATTAAAGCAATGGTGATCTTGTTAAACCCTAGCTCATAGAGACTTTACCCACTTATCGTTTAATGGTAGTTTATACACTAGTAGTCTACTTGTCCAACTATCCAATTGAATCAGAATGTTACTTGTTGAATTATCTAGGTCACCTGCTAGTCAACACGATCAATAAACCATTGGCAATATCCAATTAACTAGTTAAGCCCGAAGCGTATCATAGACACAGACTTAGAAGGATAATATTTCTATTATTCTAGATGTATAAATTACTATATGGAGAGCTGTCCCAGACTCTAGATCTACTTGGTCCATATCACTAGATCCAGTTGAATGATACGTCGCATACAAAAGCGCGTAAACAAGTATAAATTGATAAACATAAACAAGGGTTCAACGATAAATCAAGAAATCAAGATAAACAAATACCAAACATTCAGATCTTCATAATAATGGCTAATACCCGAAGGTGTTAGCCTTCAAACGTCATAATAAATACAAGAGCAATTATTTCAAACCGAGTTAGCAAATGATACCAAAAATTAAACGATTACCAAAGTATATGGAATTACATGATGTATCCTATAGAATTAATAACGTTGCTCGACCTCTTCTGCTCTTTTTCTCCTCTGAAAATCGACTTTTATGGTTTAGGTATCGAGAATATGATTTAGCACACTTAAAACTTATTTGTAAGTTTTCTATTTATAAGGTCTAGAAGTCGGTTCGATATGGCGTATCCAAGTATTGGATACGGCGTATTGGGGATTTCTTGAAGTAGGGACCACGCTTGATATCTTCCAGAATATTATATTGATTCCATAATTCCAATACGGCGTATTGATCTTCTGAATACAGCGTATTGAGCTTTATTCCTCGTGGTCTTTGGTGAGTGCAGGCTCAAATACACCGTATCTTCCTTGATGGATACGGCATATTGGTCTTCATAATAGTAATCTTGAAAATATCTTCATTTAAGCTCCAAAATGCGCGCCTTTTGCTAACTTTCACCAAGTACTCCATAATTACTGCAATTCTCAAATATAAACAATTAAGTAACAATTCTTTGCAATAACTATACAAAATAGGTTAATAACATGGGATAAATGATGCTATAAAATAGACGTTATTTGATGTCATCAGGGAAATAAGCCTTAGAAACTATTCCTTTAATTGCCATTTTCTTTGTCCTTAAAATGATGAGTAATATATCGAAACATAGCATAAACGGTAATTTTAACCTAAATTTAATAATCTTTTATAACACATGCCGAGGAAATTCGAGTATTAATAGCGTCTCATGGATAGAAATTTATATGACTAACATAAAAACCCTTAAATTCCACCCCAAAAATGTGAGGTTCGCCTTTAGATCTATAGGATTTCGGGTATCCATCATTGATACCCAAGATAATTTTACCTTTAGCTTATTCGAGTTAAGGTTCGAATGCAGTCATATGTGTCTATTCCGTCGTTACGGATGTGTACGTATGGTCTTGTCGCCTTTTCTAGAGCATTGGTATCGGTTTAAAATTATATGAGTGTACCGGTAGTATATTAAATTCTAGAACTTGTTTTTGTGATGCATCCCGAGACCGCATAGTGAGATCTAGGATTTGCTAGATAAGAGGCACTAGGATTAACCCATGTTTAAAACCTGTAATTGTTATGATGGTCACCTCGATCATATAACTATCCCACACCCTTGCCATGCACTTATTTTTAGTGCAGGGTACCCCTAGTACAACCCTCTGAGCCTATCCTTTTCATGGTTCGCGTAATTTTCTGGTTAATCCAGACTATTAATGAAGAGCATTGTAACCTGTAAACCAATTGTTACACCTAAATCGCCTTAGCCTGTCAAACCAATTTTTCGTGTACTCAAAGTAACATTGTAATTTTCCGTCATAGGAATTGTTAATTTTCTGTCATAGCAATTGTTACAATGCTATGGCAGGTAATGAGTGTTAATTTTCCGTTTCCCATAGTTGTTATAATATATTATACACCCGAGAGAAAGAGAGAATCCAACACTTATGTGAGGTGCTAGTATATGCTTTCCGTGCTTTTAACTACGAGGTATAGAAGGTTGTGTCGTAAATTACTTTTAAAGAGTAGGTTAAATGCCTCTAATATTGCTATTGTTTGGGCAGAAAAGCCCATTTTATTGAGGACAAGCAAATCCCAAGTGTAGGGGTATTTGATGGGTGTCATTTATACATTATTTCAGGGACATTTAACCCTCTGAATCATGTAAATATGCACAGATTATGTGCTTAATCGTTTGTTTTCACCTTTTTAGCACTTGGGTTGCATTTAGAGGAAATACATGTGACTTGGGCTTACATGGAGAGGAAACGGACAAGACTACGGCTCTAAACTAAATATCTTGAAGAACCACGCATACAGAGCGTGGAGACGACGTCGCCAGTATAAAGCGACAACGTCGTGATTTTTAAAGTGACGACGTCGAAGATTTTGTGACGGCGTCAAAACGTAGCCACCTTAAAATGGATCTAGAACCATCGACGTGGCGACGGCGTCATAGCTTCAAAGTGACACCGTCACGTCGTTTTCCTTATATATACAAAACCGATTTTAGGGTTTTGAGTGTGTAACTTTGTATAACTTTTGGGAGATGAACCCTAATCAGGTCATCTTTAAGGCCTCAAAACCCTATTGTAACTACCTTTATTCCATGTTTTAATCAAGTAAGATTGTTTATCTTCAATCATTCAATATGTCTATGTGTTGTTTGATTGATTTATGTTCTTGCTTTCTTTATAACATGCTAGGCTAAACCCTCCATTGTATTTACTTATGATTGTATGAAACTTAGATTGTAGATCCTTTTATCGTTGCTTCTTGTGATGGATGTACGGGTTAGGCTTTAGAAAACTATCCATAAGATATTAAATTGGCATAGACGTCTAGGGAAACACGAGTGCGTAGAAAGGATACCATTGGTAACAGTCTTCATTCTACCTTACCCCTAATATGGTTGATCCCTCTTAAGATATTTAAATTGCATTTAATATACTCTTAGGGGCCTTGTAATAATCTTCATACTACCTTACTTGTGCGTTGCCTTAACAGAATATTAAATAGACGACGGGTTCGTGTAATTCGTTTATGACTTAGGAAATACTTACACAGATCATCACAAGTGTGACAAAGCAACATGATTAGGAGAAGCAATCTAAGGAGTAGTACATGATTAAGTAAATACATATTTTTATCATAAAGTTATCACCAGTGGATTAGATTATATTTAGTTTTAATTAGACAAACCAACCTCTCAAACCAATGATTTTTACTTCTTTCTATAAAATAAAAATATAAAAGAATATTCTCTCAATGCCGTAGACCTCTGTTAGATGTTGATCGAGCCTTCCAAACCTATTCCCCTAGAGAACGATAACAACCCTTGAATCTTGGCCGATACTACACTACAACGATTAGGTGCACTGCCTAGGGAGTTGTATAACTTCTTGTTGAAGTCTAACGACAACCGCATCACTCATGAAATAGGAAAATGAAAACACTCAAATCACTCAACTAATCTATATGGTAACATGTAACTAATTCTCTCAATTGCTCGGTCATGACAAGTATTTTATCATAAACTTGGCAAGGATACACATCTCCACCACTAAAGCTAAAGAGTAACAAGTTTAAAAAGGTAAATTGGGTTAAGTTTTAAGGGTTGATCAATCTTTCCAATCTCTATCAATACCAATATTCCAAAAAAGGTGACAAAATCACACATACACATCCATAACGATGGAATAGACATATGTGATTGGTCGATCCTTAACTCGAATAAGCTAAAGAATAGGAATAGTAATCTTTACCAATAGTAGTAATCCAACAAGGCCGACAAAATCACATATACACATCCATAACGATGAAATAGACATACATCATTGCTCAGATCCCCATTCGAGTAAAACTAAAAGTTAGAATGAAGAATATTATAGGGTATGGAATCTTCTAATCCTTTCACCAAAAGTAATACACCAACAAGGCGGACAAAATCACACATATACATGTGATTGCTCGCATCCTCATTCGAGCAAGACCAAATGTTAGGGATTAGAAAAGGCAAAATAATTGGTGTTAAATAAAAAGAACAAAACAAATAAGGAACAGTGTTGCTAGTTACTTTCCCGACCATCCTCATGAAAAAGACACAAAATCATAGACATAAATGTCTTGATCATAGTTTAACAAAAACACCCTTAGTTGGCATTCCCGTAACGATCAACTCCTAATCATCTATAATATACATACTATACAACATTAGTGGCGATATCTACCACTTTATACATGAAAATACATAGTTGGTTTATAATTGCGACCAACTAAAAATTATATACAACATAACTTTACATCGTTGGTTTATAACACGCACCAACGAATAATCGATCCTTCAAATAATAATATCGGCTAAGCTTAGACGAATTGATTATCTCACAAATCTCACTTTTTTTTCTCAGTCTTTTATTGTATTTTTTGTTTTTTGATTTTCTTAACATAAATCAATACTGAAAACGAACTACGACGTAAAATTTCACTACTTCACGAATACGATAAATCTGGATAATTAATATTCGAACGTACTAGTGAAAGTAGTTTACACACTAAAATTTTAAAAAAATACTACTTTCACATTTTCCCATTGCATTGAGCAATTTTCCGACCTAACCATAGATAAAAAATTGACACTTGCCCAATTGCATTGTTCAACTTCCCGGCCTAACCATAGATAGAAAATTTTGCATTGCGACACAGGAAATACAATACTTTACACTAAAGCAACTAGCAACCGAATAAAGACTTAATCTAATAAGGTAGGCTAAGGTGTAAAGGTGTAAGAAAACAAAATTTGGTGTAAGGAACGGTTTAGGTTTTCTAGGGGTATCTTACTCTAAAAATGAGCGTAAGCAAAAGGGTTATATGGGGGTTAACTAACCGGTGTAGTTAGTTAATATTACAACATGTATACGCTTTTTGTTGTAATCTTAGAAAATTACCAGTTTAAAAATGTCACTCCATCTATTAAAAATAGTTCTTATTTTTGTGGTCTCGAATAGATATACCAAGCCAAGTTCTAAAGTTTACAACATCACCGACACACTCATATTTTTATGTAATTTGGGTAAACATTGGGAAACGGATAAGGCTAAATTCTCACAATATCTAACAAGGGTTATGTGCGCGAGGTCATGCAACTAATAATTTCACAAAAATATGCTAGAATTTTTTAAATTTTGATATAAATTAGGCATATTGATGTAAAAATATAGACAAGTAAGCGTTATAATTCTCCTCTCCCTACTTGAAATATACTAAGCGTTCTAATTCTCCTCGCCCCACTTGAAATATACAACGACATCGTTGTATAAATATAATATTAAAAACATGAAATTAAAATAATTAGAACGAGAAATTCCCCTAGGATTTGCTCGGTATGATCCTCCATGTTGCGTTTATGAGCAAGATTGTGTGTTGTGAATACGTCTAAATACCAGCATGACTACAACACACGTATAATTCCAGAAAATATCATTCCACAAAATTCATCTTTTCGTTCAGAAGGTCCTGTCTTAAATATAAGAAAACAAGTGCAAATTCTATCTCCGTGTATTCGGTTGGTTAGAAAACAAAATAAAAACCTAAAACTGTACAGGAAGTCGATACGCCGTATCCATATTTCAGGATACGCCGTATTGATACCTGTAAAAAGTATCTAGATATAGGTCAGTCGCCTAATACGATGTATTCATTTAATGAATACGCTGTATAGACTGAACTTTAAAATGCTAAAAATTAAAGACTGGATAACGTCCAGATAGTCAATACGCCGTATCCATTGAGGTTGGATACATCGTATCGACAGTCTAGGAAGACAGACTCGATAAAAATTAAGAAAATACATTCTGGGTTGTCTCCCGACAAGCACTTTTGTTTACAGCAAAGTCTTTAAGTTAGACTTGTATTCAGCTCTTCATCATCCACTCCCTTTGTCAATGCCTCAGTGTTACCGATATGGTTTGCGTTCTTGAATCCCCATACAGTAATTTAGAAAGTTCACATAAGTCATAACTATAGTGTTTGTTGAACTTACTGCCAGACTTTATTAATTCTACCTTTCCAAGCTAGTTGAACCAACACAGTATATCATAATATAATCATCGCCAAAAGAATATAATAAGCTGTTTAATATTAATTTCAACATATAACATAAGCGAAACGAAGGGTAGTCATGTCCCACCTATAAAATCCAAAAGCAGGATGCCTTTTCATATTATACATATCGCCAAAAGAATTATAAGTGTAATATTAATGTACATCATTACATAAGCGAAATAAGGGTAGATCATGTCCAATAAAACCAAAAGAGATTATCAGTTTGAAGATTAAGGATCGGGCCGGTCATCGGTGTGTGGAGCTGCTGAGGTGCCGGCGCCATTGGTCCTCTGTCTGGTATGTCTCTGGTAAGGCATGTGTGAGCTATCGGTAAAGCTACCGTCATAGGCCTGGTAACTGCGACCGCTAGTATCCATAAATTGAATCATACAACTAATCATCCAAGTAGCGAACCTAGACTGATCAGTAATCGACCTATCAACCAACCCATGCAGACCCCCTATGCTCTAACGTAGCTCATGAACCTCCTCCTCAAGTCTCGTCATCCTCTATGGCATAGTCCTAGGTGCAGAGGTAGCTGGGGGTGCCTGAGGCGCCTGTACAGGTGTTGGATCAGCCTGAACACCCTCCTCAGGAATCTCCTGATTAGCCTGAGCAACTCCAGCCGCAGCAACCTGCTGCCTCTCTGGTCCAGGTGCTACCCAAGCCCAAGTATCTCCTAACCTCTTACAAATGCGAAACCTCGCCAACTTATCCATATCAATCACCGTGAGGTTACGAACAACCACTGTCAACCCCCGAAGGCTCTCCTCAGTAATCAGCCCAAAGTGCTCAGCAAGACGCACAACAAAATGTACACCAGACATCCTAGCCCCTTGCTTCCTCCCCTCAACGTGCCTAAATAAATTTTGAGCTAAGAGGTAAGGGATGTTCACTGTCCCCTCATCTATGCTCCTTAAATAGTAAAGTTCGGTAGTGGTCACCTTCTCAGGCACCTGACCTCTCCCATAAATCATGAACGCAATCAAACGGTGGCAAAGCCTCCTTAACGGCTCCCTGATGGTAGTGTAAGAGGGGACTATGGTAAAAAAATCACCAGCATAAGAGATCTCAGTCCAGTAATCACTTAAATCAGCCTTAGAGGTTATCACTCTCGAACTCTCAGCCCAGTAGGCTCCAAAACCGTTAGTGGCCATCTCTTTAGCCGTATGTAAACCCAAGGCCAAAATGAAATGCCTCTAACTCATCTGGCATCTAAACCTTACCCAGCTAAAACTGTAATGTATCCAGAGTATCTAAATCAAGCATGCCTTGAGCAATCCTACATGTACTAAAGAACTCCAAAATCAATTCTCGAACCAATGGTCCACGAATATCAAAAAAGCTCCTCCAAGCACAGCTAGCAAAACCACCTGACCATCAGCCCCGATGTGATCCATCATATGTCTATCAGTAATAGCCTGATCCATCTCCTTAGTCAAGGCCCCAAAATCTAAAACCTACAACCTGTGCACCTGCTTGGTGAATATCTTACCCAACCTCTCCTTGAAATCATGAATGATCTTGTCAGTGTACTCCTGTCCCTCGTATAAGAGTCATGGGTGTCTCTGATCTCTAAGAGGTAGTTGTGCCATATCTGCAAAACTTAAATCCCATTAATACACAAGTTATGAAAAATCAAACTTACTAACGAAGGGACTAATACAGCGTATAGGTAAATACTAATACGGCGTATACGGGATATGCAATATTGGAGATGATACGGTCAAGCCAAAGGGTTCCATACGGCGTATAGGAATAACGAATACACCGTATAGGGTTTCAAAGTGTTTTGGGTTCCAAAAGTCAATACGCCATATTCAAATATGAATACGTCGTATTGTTTTCACTTATCTGGGGAAAAAGAAGTCCAATACGCCATATCCATTTGATCAGATACGCTGTATTGGTTCAGTAGTTAAAAGCGAAATGGGTTTCCCCATTCTACCCGTTTGACCAAAAAGTTTTTAACTCAATTAAACCTATCACTCTACGGCAGCCAAGGGTGCAAGTAGTGATATAAACCCAACTCATTGTCAAGAAACCCTAAATACTATCAAAACCCTAACCCTAATCAAAATTAAATTGAAATCAACAAAGGGGAAGTGTTACCTTGATCGTGGGACACGGAAGGAAGCTAGTAATAACAGAAAAAAATTGAAGGATCTCATAAACGTTTTACCCGCAGTGAAAATTTTAAGTTTCGAGTGTAAAGTGTAAGCGTGAAAACAGATCCGGTGTATCAGTTGGTTTTTTATACCCAAACTCGATACGCCATATTAGAGTTTATCCAATACGTCGTATTAGACGTAAATGTTGACTTAGTCAACTCTGGTTAAAAATCCTTGATACTGCGTATTGACTTTGACTCGATACGCCGTATCCAGCTTAGGAGACCTTTCATTCTTAATAAATAAAATAAAGTAAACGTACCTTGGCCTACGCAACTGTTCGCGTAAACACCATCCTTATAAAAGCGCTTAGGGTCGAAAGAAATGCCAAATGGCACATATAAATTTTTAATTATGGAAACCCTTCGTGAAAACGCATTCGAATCACGATTTTAATCATTATGAAATAATCTCTTTTTGTGAAAGATTTATTAGGTGTGTCATAACTCGTAAAATATTTATTAGGTGTGTCACGGTTTGTTACAATGTTTTCGTCAAACGCATTGGAATATGTATTAACATTAATGTCAATAAGATCATCCGATGATTTGATAAGAACATCCTTTGAAGATATATCGATATTGATTTTATTATTATCATTGTCTGGATCTGATTTTAAATCATTGACATAAACTAATTTATAGGAAAATGAGTTTTTATCGTATGTAAAAGTGTAATCTTCGTCATTAGATTCATCAAATGATATTACGAAATCAAAATCAACCTTTTTGGCATGGCGAGCACTTATCGTAGGTTCAGATGAGACTTTCGGTTCAAATGTTAGAGCATCATTGTAGACAATGGCTGGGAACTCGTTCTCAAAAGCTTTGAAGTAGTCAATATCTTCAAAATACCTGACCTTACCATACGTAGCAGTTTCCCAATTAAACTCCTGACCGCGCCTACGTTCTTTTTCAGCTTCAAGCTGAATATACTCTTCCATAGTTATGTCTGGATTGTCCATCTTAACCTGACTGTAACCACAAGACAGAAACAAACACCAATGCAGAACAAACAAACAAACCAAAATAAGTACACAAAAGCAAATTAAACTAAGAATACAAAATTTAAACTAACCTAAATTATGCTAAATCTAAACTAAAAATACTAATAAATAAGAATTAAAAAATTTCACTCCCCGGCAGCGGCGCCAAAAACTTGATGTGTCGTAGTGCGTAGGTATTATTTATTATCAAGTTTCACTATTTTTATTTTGCCGACTATACCTAAAACAACACTAACGGGCGGTGTACCCGATCAGATGTAGATTCGTTGGTAAGTATGGTGTCAATCACTAAGAGCGAGAACGTTAATAATTAATTATCAATATTTTAATTATCTAAGTTAGTCCTAAGTTATTCTAAGTTATACCTAAGTTAAACCTAAACTAATGGTAAAATGGGGGGTTTTTAGCCTGAGAGACGGGCACGAGTTTGGGTTTACCTAGATTGAGATAGGGTGAATAACACACACAAATTTGATAGTTAGAAGATAAAGAAGCAGTCAAGCCTTATGTAAGGAAAACATATTAACCATATTTAATCTAATAAAACGCAGGTTTTAGTTTATAAGTGCAATGATTTTTTTATCTCGTTGTCGATATATCATTCCTAGATTTAGGCGGTACTTCTTCCTAAAACCTAGACATGACAATTCAGTCACAATTAATCACATCCACATAAAGCAATCATGGTTGATTATCATCTATCTTAGAAAATAATAATGGTGATCTTATTGAATTCTAGCTCACCGAAACTTTACTAACTTACTGCTTAACGACTATTTATATACTAGTAGTTCACTGTCTAGATCTTTACCCAAGGAATCAGAATGCTATTTGTTGATCCTAGGTCACCTGCTAGTCCAACTTGTTCACTAAACCAGAGGCAAAGACAGGTCAATATTTGTGATCCTGTTATTCTATATATATAAATTGCAATATGGAGAGCTATCCCGACATCTAGTATACTTTGTCCGTTTTCTAGATCCAGTTGAATGATAGGTCGCATACTTAAGCACATAAACGAGTATAATTTGATAAACATAAAGCAACACACAACTTATAAGATGCAATCGAGATAAACATACACCAAACGTTAAATTATCATAAACATGGCTAATACCCAATAACCATTGCAACGAATGCAAATATCATAGATGAATGATTAAGTAAACTAACCAAGTTAATAAATGATACCAAAAACCGAACACGTATTTAGAGTATAAGAATTTACAAGGGTTTTTCTACGGATTGAAGGGCATTGCGAGACCTTCGTAGCTTCTCTTTTCTTTTAAAAATCAAATCTGGTGGTTACTGCCTTTCTCTCAGTCTTCGGTATAAAAATTGCACACTAAATTCGTATTTAGGGCTCGGTATTTATAGCCTCTGGAATTAAGTCGATATGCTGTATTGGGGTTTTCTTGGAGTGGGGACCACGATAAATATCTTCCAGAATCTTTCATTAACCGTCAGTAGATACGACGTATAAGTCATCTTCGTGGTTGCTTGTGATGTTCAGGCGCAGATACGCGGTATCTTCCTTGATGGATACGGCGTATTAGATGTCACAACAACATATTCTTGATTTCTTCGTTTAAGCTCTAAAATGCGCGCCTTTTAGTTAAACTTCACCAATTGCTCGATATTTACTGCAAATAACAAATATAAGCAATTAAGTACCAATTCATGCATAAAATAAATGATGCTATAAAATAGACGTTATTTGATGTCATCATGTGTAGTTGAAAGTGAAGAGCTACGCCATAGCTACCTCCCAGAACTCTTGAATTGCCTTTCTTTCAAAGCTATTGCATTGTTGAATCGACTGAGCTACGGCGTAGCCATGACATCACAAAAAGCTACTGCGTTGTTGAAGTGTAGAGCTACTGCATAGTTGAATAGGTAGAGCTACTGCGTAGTTACATTTTGTTTAGGTCTTAACTATTTTGTTAGTGCAAATATTACGATATTTAATCTATACGATCTCTTTACGTCTAGGTGATGACAAACATGTGACTTGCACAAGTTACTCGTAATCATAAATCATCAATGCATACATGCATATACATCTCTCGACGTCTCAAGTCTACATCAACACCGACATTTGTTTGCAAGTTACTTGTAATCACAAATCATCAATGCATACATGCATATACATCTCTCGACGTCTCAAGTCTACATCAACACCGACATTTGTTTGCAAGTTACTTGTAATCACAAATCATCAATGCATACATGCATCAACATCTCTCCACGTCTCAAGTATGCATCAAAACGGACATTGGTTTATACCCGATGTAAATCACATAAGGTATGTACAAACAACATTAAACTCGTAGGATGATCAAAGAAATAAGTTTTTGTCTTAATCTTTATATTTTTATAAATATAACAAAACAATTTCTTAAAAAATATTTAGACAAATTATTTTTGAATTATAAAGAAATGTTTTATGTGGTAATAATTTCAAATTTCAAATATGGGCATTTCCCCCTAAAACAAGTCAGATTTTCACCAGATTTCACCATCACCATAAAAAGACAAAAATAAGAGCGTCTATCGGGGCGGTCCCTTAAATATGTCGGGCGGCCCCCTTAAATACCGGCGGCCCCCTAATATATCTGGGACCGCCGTTTCCTGACATACAGTTTTTCAGCTCCTATAAATAGTTGGTCACTTCTAACCATTTTGCATGAATTTATTTCAACCTTTCTCTCTCTAGATCTCGTTAAATCTCTCTAAACCTTTGATCATTTAACTTGTTTAATCTTGTTTGAATGTGATCCAATCTTCTATCCTTTTCTTCTTCCCTCAAGTGCAAGAGAAGAACTTTTGTCATCGTCAAGATACGAAGTTATGTAGTCTTGTTAGTTCATGTCACACCCCGCCAAGGCGGAAACACGAGGCGTACGAGAATGAATATTAACATAACACAATGGCATCTATATAGAGAACTACAATGCATAAAGTAAACAAAGTATAGACACAAAGTGTAATGAAAATACCCAAACAAACATAAAAGATAATTGGCGTCTTGTATTGAAGCAAAGGGGGTTCACATTAATACCAAGACATGCGAAACATCCAAAATAAACCTAAGCAGTTCAAATCAACAACATTCAATATTCATCCATGCATGAAATAAACTAGGAGATTAAACTCCGCAAGCAGCCTATGGTCTCTCTAGCCACTCCTCTTATTCTTAAGATCCTCATGATGCTCACCTGAAAATGATGCTTAAAAACGTCAACACAGCGGTTGGTGAGAGTCATAGGTTTACGACACACAATTCAAACTTTCAAATAATTACTGTGATTAATAAAATAGAACATGGTAGGACAGTTAGGCTAGCTATTATACAGGCTAACATGCATACGTACAAAACAACCACAATCAGGACGGAACGTGTCCCACGATCCAAGTCATACCAAAATATCACACTGAAATGAGTAACCTCTGATCGGAATCACACTGTAATAGGTAGAAACTTTACCCTCTGATCGGAATCACACAGTAATGAGTAGGAACGTTACCCTCCGATCCAACAACACATAAACATTTAGCAAATATCATATAATAGCCACATAAATGTCCATGCATCAATTAAACCACATAACCACAACAATTAAAACATTTCAAAACCATTTGCATCATTTCCATCTCAATTTAAAAACAATGTAAAAAGAGGGACTATGAAACTCACCTGATGCTCAACTCAACTTCCCAAATTTCCTAGCACAAAACTACACAATAAAATATGAACGTGTTACACGCCACTAAGCCAAATGCTTAAGTCCATGCAAAAATTATATGATGGATGTCTAAGGGGTTTACATACCTCCATGGGTCACCCTGACACCATGCCCGACTTTAACCATCTCATTTACTCATAAGTCTACTTATATAAATCACCTATGTACACTTAGGAGTTTACTAACTACCTCAGATTCCCCAAAAGCTATTCACATGTGCAAATGTCTCAAATAAATTCCCAACTCAAAAGTACCCAGATTCGGATCTGAACGCGCACTAAAATGTTTGACCTTGCTAACCATACTTAGACAACTAAGAAGAATCTAATTTTTGGGGTAAAGTTAATAGACATATAGAACGTGACTTCTGTGTTTTGGGTAACCTTAATTCGAATTTTAAATAAGGGTTTTACCTCTCTAATTCTGACCCAAATCTGACTCGTATTTATTGTTTTGACAACTTTTCTTGCAACGACCATTTGACTAACTTTCCGACCTCAAAAGCCTTCGAGGCCGGACTTTTTGAAAACTAGACTTTCTGAACTATTAGGCATAAGATTCACCTCTTAGCTTATTTCTATCATCAAGATATCATTCATTGAACACGACCCAAAAATATGCCAAACCCTAAATCATGAATTAATGCGTTTATACCTAACCGTTTGCATCATTATGCTCCTAATCAATCCCTAAACACTCTAACATGATCAAAATATAATTAATTACAGAAACTTTAAACCCTAATGATCCATCATATTATTTGTTACATGATTTAAAAAGAATTAGAAAGAGTATGATCATTACCTAGCACACTTACTTGCTCCTAACACGATATAGCTCTTAATTATTTGGATCAAAAATTTGTCTTCTTTGGTTCTTGGGGTAGGGTTGAACGACACACAAGGGGGGAAAGGAGGCAATGATGAACTAAAATTGTGTTTAGGGTTTTTAGATAAGTTAGCTAATTAGAAACATTATCTAACTAAAACTTGTTTTAAGATAAGGCACATTTTTTTTCTTTTCCTTTTCTTTTACAAACCGATCGCTCCCCCCCTTTAATAAATATTTTTATTATTTATTAATTATACAATTACTTACATTACCTTAATTTCCTACAAAAACTTTTGTAAAATTGGTAAACCTTTTGCATGAAAAACTAGATACTAACTTCCTATTTATAACTTTCATTTCACAAAACTACTTTCTATATTTAGAAACTTCATTACTAACTCTCATATTTCACGAAGCCAATTCATTTCCAATATGCGATACTTTCCATATTTATCCAACATATAATCCTTCACAATTTGACGTAGCAATGCATGTAAACACGTCATCATTTCCATTATCGCTACACGTGAACAAAATGGAATACCCATCAAATACCTTAAAAACTCATTTCAAAAATGAGATGAACACGCATCTCAGAATGATATCATGCACATAATTAAAATCACATAGATCACAAATATAGCACATATAAACACTTAGCCAACTCTAAAAGTATGACTAACCTGCTCAAATCACGAGTGTCACAGTATCCCCTCCTTAAGGAAATCTCGTCCCGAGATTTAACTAGCCGGTTCAACAGCACAATTAACAAATAACTAAGGATACTTAGACTTCATATGGTCTTCGCGCTCCCAGGTGAACTCGGGACCACGCTTTGAATTCCAACGAACTTTCAAAAGTGATATCTTACTACGCTTCAAACTCCTAACCTCACGGTCCATAATATCTACGGGTTCCTCAACAAAACGAAGAGTTTTGTCGATCTTGATTTCATCCAATGGCACATGCAGATTAGCATCTGCCAAACACTTCTTCAAATTTGACACGTGGAATGTGTCATGCATACTACTTAATTCCTCAGGAAATCTTAACCAATAAGCTACAGGGCCGATCCTTTCAAGGATCTCGAATGGTCCTACATACCTCGATGCTAACTTACCTTTTGTTCCAAAATGAATCACGCCTTTCCAAGGCGACACCTTTAATAACACATGATCTCCAGCCTCGAACTCCGACGGCTTACGTCTATTATCAGCATAGCTCTTTTGATGATCCCTCGCCGCTTTGAGCTTTTTCTTTATCAACACTACCTTATCAGTTGTTTCTTGTACCAGCTCAGGTCCAATCAAACTACCTTCACCAATTTCCACCCATAGAACGGGCGACCTACATTTCCTTCCATACAATGCTTTGAACGGAGCACACCTAATGCTCGAATGATAACTATTGTTGTAAGAGAATTCAGCTAACGGTAGGTGAACATCCCAATTGCCACCAAAGTCAATAACACACGCCCTCAACATATCCTCCAAAGTCTGAATCGTACGCTCACTTTGTCCATCCATTTGAGGATGATAAGATGTACTCATATCCAATCACGTCCCTAAATCTTTTTGCAATGTTTGCCAGAAACGTGATGTAAATCGTCCATCTCGATCTGAAATAATCAACACGGGAACTCCGTGTTGTGCGACTATCTCATCGATGTACAACTTTGCCAATCTCTCAGTATTATAATCCTCTCGCGTCGTCAGAAAATAAGTCGACTTGGTTAGCCTGTCGACTATTACCCAAATCGTATCATGCCCACTCTTCGTCTTAGGTAACTTGGTGATAAAATCCATAGTATTTTATCCCATTTCCATTCAGGTATCTCTGGTTGCTGCAATAAACCCGAAGGCCTTTGATGCTCAGCCTTTACCTTTGAACAAGTTAAACATTTGCTAATATAAGTAGCAATATCCCTCTTCATTCCCGGCCACCAGTACATACCTCGAAGATCATGGTACATCTTATCCGCTCCAGGATGTACAAAGTACCTAGTCTTATGAGCTTCGTCCATAATTATCATTCTTACACCTCCTACTAACGGAACCCATATACGGTCTATAAAGTATAAACTCTCGTCTTCTTTCCTTTCCATCTGTTGATCTAAACCATGTAACTTTTCTGCAAGTACGTTCTCTTGCTTGAACGCCTCACTCTGGGCTGCCAATATTATTCCTCTTACTCCAGACTGAATAGCCATAGCCATTGCTCGTACACGTCTAGGTTTCACTCATTCCTTTCTACTTAATGCATCAGCCACCAATTCGCCTTACCTGGATGGTAGCGAATCTCACACTTATAGTCACTAAATAATTCAATCCACCTCCTTTGACGCCTATTTAACTCCTTCTGATCAAATATGTGTTGAAGGATTTTGTGATCCGTGTAGATGACACTCTTCGTACCATACAGATAATTCCTCCAAGTTTTAAGGGCAAACACAACAGCTCTTAATTCTAGGTCATGCGTTGTATAATTCTTGTGACAACTGTGCTTTGAGCAGGTTAGTCAAACCGTTAGTATTGACTTGAGCATCATTATGTGCTATATAATTATGTGTTTATGTGATCTGATGTGAGTTGGCTACCAATCTATGGAGCGTGATCGTCTCATTGTGATTGAGTTTATGGTTGTTATGGGCATTTCATTTTGTTCACATTTTAGTGACAATGAAAATGATAGTATAATTCTATGTGTGTACGTATTTATATGTATATGTATACGTATTTATATCTTTAAGTGTTAGTAGTTAGTAAAATTAAAAGTTTAGTTTAGAAAATATAGAAATTAGAACTTAGTTTTATTAAGTTGGTAAAATAAAATTTATTCATAGTCATTTAATCTAGTTTTAATTTAAAAGGTTTGAAAGGTAAAATAAATAAAGGTTTTTATAAAAAAATGTAAATAACAAATATATATGTATAAATTTTGAAATTAATAATAAAAAAAATAAAAAAATAAAAAGGGGTGTTATTTGGCCGGTTTTAAAAAAAGAAAAAAAAAGAAACCCAATTTTAGTCTAAGTGGGATTCTAATTAGGTAATTATTCAAACCTTTTTGTAAACACTATAAATACAAACCTCTCCTCCCTTATTTTTTTTTGTGAAACCGGTCGATCAAAGAAGAAGAAAAAAAGATTTTTTCTTATCAAGATTCAAGTTGATGATTTGTGTAATCAAATCAAGGTTTTTAGGTAAGTTCTTAAACTCTTTTCAATTAATCTTCTTTTTAAAATTTATGTAACAATAAATTGATGGAATTTGGGCTTTCATATTCTTTTTAAATTAATGATCTTAGACTAATTAGAAGTGGTTAGGGATGAACTATAAGCGTTTGGGTGTAATCGGTTAGGTCTAGATCGCGTTAATTTATGATTTAGGGTTTGGCAGATTTTAAGGCTGTGTTCAACTGAAGATATCTTAATGATAAAAATGTTTTTCTTTATGAATCTTATGTCTATTGATAAGTTCAGAGAGTCTAGTTTCCAAAAAGTCTAGCCCCGAAAGGTTTTGTAGGGTTTCATAAAATCTGTAAATTAATGATGTTAAACTTAATTAGAAGAGTTTAGGGTTTAATTAAGATCATATTGATGTAATTGGTTAGGGTTGGATCGCGTAAAAATAGAAATTTGGTTTGAGCAGAATTTTAGTTCATGTTGTTCGATGATTATCTCAATGATTGTAACGGTTTTCTTTATGAATTTTATGTCTATTGATAAGTTCAGAAAGTCTAGTTTCCAAAAAGTCTGGCCCCGAAAGATTTTGAGGTCGGGAAGTTAGTCAAATAATTATCGCAAGAAAAGTTGTTAAAACAGTAAATTCGAGTCAGATTTGGGTCTGTTTTCGGGGAGTAAAACCCCTACTTAAAGTTCAAATTGGGGTTAGCCAAAAATCATGGGTCATATTTTAGGTGTCTATTAACTCCAGTTCGAAGGGCTAGCGATAAAACATTTTTTAAGTATTTTTAAGGACGTCAAACTTTTTGGTGTGCGTTAAGATCCGAATCTGAGTACTTTGTAATGATGAATTTTTATAAAATAGTTTCACTTAGTATTATTTTTTATAAAAACTCACACTAGCTCACAACTCATTGGGGAGCTATGGGATGTAAGGAGAACCATCAATTAGGTGTTTTATTATTTTAGTTGTGGTCATAACGTGACTACAAATTTCTGCCAGAAACTGAAAAGTTGAAAGTTAATGGTTAAGACTATATAGAGTATGAAAATGATTTGGGAGATGCATATAAAGGATCATAAACTTAGTGTTAGGTTTAGAGGTCCATCATATGATTGTTACATTGGCTTGGGCATTTAGCCTAACCGAGTGTAACTTGTGTTTTGTTATGATTAGATTGTGTGCAAGATTTTGTCAAGTAGCTGAGCATCAGGTGAGTTTCATAGTCCCATTTTGCTATGTTTTCTTGGGATGGAAATGATGCACAGAATATGTTTTGGATTAGATTGTATGCAAGAGTTTGTCAAGTAGCTGAGCATCAGGTGAGTTTTATAGTCCTATTTTTACTATGTTTTCTTGGGATGGTAATGATGCAAAGGTTTTTGAAATGTTTTAATTGCTGTGATTATGTGGTTTAATTAACGCATGGACTTTTATGAAGCTATTATATGTTATGTGCTAAATGTTGTGTGATTTGGATCGTGGGTAACGTTCCTACCAGTGTTGTGGCTTTGGATCAGGGGTAACGTTCCTACCCAATGTTATGGACTTTGATTATGGGTGATGATTATACCAATGACTTTGAGATTGTTGGCTTCGGGTGATGATTCTACCCATGAATGTGAGGCTTCGGGACTTGGATCGTGGTATATGTTCCGTCCTAGATTTGGTTATTTTTGGACGATTACATGTTAGCCTGTATAATAGTTAGCTTAACTGTCCTGCCATGTTTTGTTTTTATAATCACAGTAATTTATTTAAAGTTTGAATTGTGTGTCGTAAACCTATGATTCTTACCAACCGTTGTGTTGACGTTTTTAAGCATCATTTTCAGTTGAGCATGTTGAGGGTGTTGAAGCTAAAAGTGGCTAGAGAGACCATAGGCTGCTTACGGAGTTTAGTCTCCTAGTTTATTTTCGTGCATGAATAAATATTGAATGTTGTTGATTTGAGCTGCTTAGGTTTATTTTGGATGTTTTGCATGTCTTGGTATTGACGTGAACCCCCTTTGCTTCAATACAAGACGCCAGTTATCGTTTACATTTGGTTGGGTATTTTCATGACACTTTGTGTCTATACTTTGTTCACTTTATGCTATTGTGTTGTGATGATATCCATTCTCATTACGCCTCGTGTTTCCGCCTTGGTGGGGTATGACATATTGGTATCAGAGCCAATGGTTATAGAGAAGTAGGTGGTTGAGCCTAGACTATAACCTAGGAGTCCTTCATATAGATGCATTTTAAGGCCTAAGTGTTTAGTATTATAACTGTTATATTTTCCCCTAATTATATAGCTTTTATTATCCTATTTTGTCTAACTTTTATTTAGCCATTTTGTCTACTATTATCTAATATGGTATATATTAATTCCTTACTATTTATAGCTATGTCTTCCTTATCCGTAAGAAGTTTTGTTGGGGAACCATTTTCCCAATTGGACTTAAGTGCTATAGTGATCCAAAGAGGAGCCAATTGAGAAGGAGCCTCTTATGGAACTAAAAAAGATAAGGTAGTTGATTGCTCGTAGTAGGCATAGACCCGCGGAGTCGGGTGACTCTTGCGAAGGGAAAGTCAAACCCAAGCGAGGCCCAGCATAAGTTTATTCCGTCTTTTACCTCGTCACGATGCTATTGATTATTTCTTTCGGATATTTCGTATTTTGGAGGCACTGCGAGACTTTTGTTCCTTTATGTCGTTTCGATTTTATCTTTATATAAGTAAGTATTTCTTTGATGGAGCATCCTTTCTGTGTTATATTAGATTGGTTTAAGATGTGCAATGTGGTATATGTGCTTATATGTGCGTTATCATTGAGAGGTGTAGTCTTGGAAGTAAGTATACATGTGAAAGGATGCAATTATAATTATGGTGGCCAACATAATTATAAAGGCATCACACACATAGACTTGTGACCATGATTGCATTGATCGGTGTTTGCTTGTTAGTTGGTAGTGTAAGATGTTATATTATGTGCGATTATATTATGAATATTTATGAAGTTAGTAAGTTTTCCTTCTATCTATCGCTTACGGATACCCCAGATACCCGTTAATGCTATTATTACGATTATTGAGTTTGTTCGTCTGCTTGATTATTTGCTCAGATATATAACCCTCATTTTAGCATTCCTTGTTCGTACCATGTCGGTATGGATGATCTAACTTTTCTATTCGGCGTCTTGATGAATATTGGTCATTCGGATCTGCTTCTTTAGATATTGGTACGTTCCATTGGTTCTTTCGTTGTATTGATTACTCGTATGAGTATCAAAATTTTCTTTTAAGCACTAATTGTTCCTAACATATTAGTACGGGTATTACTCCGTTCTTATATATACTTTGGTTTTGGTAACATGCTACGACATGTTAGTACCGACGTTTTTCAATGGTTGTTCTTTTGATCGTGAGTACGGATGAGTCTCTACGTTCTTCTTTTGGTTCGTAATGTCTTCGTATGAATTTCTCTTGTGCATGTTCGTTTCACTGTTATTCTGACTATATGGTTCCTTTTACTTCCTTTCGCTTTCAAACAATAGAATTGTGTTAGAGTCTTTACGGTATTTTATAATCACTTTTGATATTACGATGTCCTTTGTTTGAGTAATATATTTTATATTGATGTCGAGTTATGAAAATCCTTTTGAATTATATCTTGATTGTGTTTGGGAAAACTATTCTTGAAATAATTTTAAGAATACATTGTGATAAGCGTTTTTATATGACTGTCTCTTTAATTTTATGAAAACTACGTTTATAATGTTTTTTATAAAAAAATGCGATATTGGTTGAGTGTCAAAACTATGTTTAAGATAATCTTTACATTTTTATATGTTTGTTTTTGATAAATTTTATTTTATGAAAAGTATGTTTAAAATGATTTATATGGGTAAAATGCGATACACCTTTTATATAACTATCTCTTGATTTTTTTTTATGAAAACCATGTTTAAAACGATTTTTTTTTTAAAAGAATATATTTAAGATGATTTTTTATATATATTTAAAATGATTTTTTTATTTAAAACGACTATCTTTATTGTTTCAAAATGATTTTTTATAAAAACAGTATTTAGTTGGTCCTTTCAAGTAAAGTCGATTATTAGTATAAAAATTCTATCTTTCTCATTTATCAAACTTGAAACGTATTATTATCCGATATGTGTTCCTTTTGTCTTGGTACGCTTTGTTGACTTTTTTGTTTGTGTTTCCAATCGGTATAGATACTCTATCATTTTCTTTTAAGGATTCTTATGACATTTGATTCGCATCTATTTGCACCTGTGAAACCCCTTGTATATTTTCGATCCCTTGATTCGATATTCCTTTGCTACCCTGTTGGTAGAAATAATGCCTAAAACGTTATTAATATTTTTCGACCTCTCTACGTTTTGATAATCACAAAATGTAAAAACGATTAATGAAAAATTATTTATAAACAAGTAATTAGTAGTAAATTTTCATTTTGAAAATTTAATCACTTAAAGGTATGAATAAACATATGCTTAATGCATAAAGGTATGAATAAACATAGCTTAACTGCAATATATGAACAAATGAATTTTTTATTTAACCTCACATTTTTTTATAAAAATATGTCACAACATATTGTTATATCTTTTGACAAAATGTCACAAATATTTGTATATCTTTTACAAAACATTTTTAGATTTAAAGGAAATGTTTTATTCAAATAAATATTTTGAATTCAAATTTTCTACCTAAAAACGGCTAAAACTGTTCCAAAAAACACCTCCTTCAAAAAAGACAAAAAAGGGGGCGTCTGAGGCTGGGCGGCCCCCTTAATTATAAGGGCGGTCCCCTTAATAATTAAGGAGACCGGTACCCTATTTAAGGGGATCGCCCAGACAAAATGTCAGACCAGTTTGCCTATAAATACTAGACTATTCCCCACTGATTTTCTCACCTTTTACACACACTTTCTTTCTGTTCTAAATCAGTTTATACTCTCCAACAATCATTTGATCATTTAATCATAAATCTTTGTTTCAAAGTGATCCAAACTTAATTCCTCAAGTGCAAGAGAACAATACTTCTTATCATCAAGTCAAGAAGTGTTATAGTTTAGTTGGTGTTGTTGTGAAGTTGTGTTAAATCTTGTAAATTATTTGTATATATTGTGAAGGTGTGTATTTTAGTTGTGTATAATAGTTAGATTGTGGTGATCATTGTAAGTATAGTTAGATCGGGGTGATCTTTGTAAGTAGTGTTAGATTGGTGTGATCGTAGTAGTGTCTAGGCATAATGAAGTTGTGAAGCGTAGTGAAGTTGTGAAGCGAAGTAAAGTAGTGAAGCGAAATGAAGTCGTGAAGTGAAGCAAAGTTGTGAGTTGTTGTAAAGTGGTGTGATTAGCATACAAGAGTTGTGATAGATTAGTTCTAGCTAGGATTAGAACTCGATATTTCGCTTAGTGTCGGAAATTGGTGTAAGCAAAGTTGTGTACGGTTTTCTTCGCCTAAAGGGAGTTTGTTGACATAGTAAAGAGAAGTCTCAAGTTTGGTGCTCGGGGAGTGGAGTAGAGCGAAGAGGTGCTTCGTTACCGAACCACTATAAATCCTTGTGTTGTGGTTTGATCTTTCTAACTCTTATCTCTTGTCTTTCATATTTACTTGTCATTTACTTACTTACTTGTGTTGTTCATATTGTGCACATATTGAGATCACACAAAGTCAAATCTAAATTTTTTTAAACAAGCATAACATTAATTTAAAAAGCGGTAAACTATTCAAACCCCTTTTTAGTTTTCCACAATTGGTATTAGGAGCCATGTCAAACATGATTTTTAAAATAAACTGTATTTTAAAACTTGAATCGATCTATGGAATCGGAAAAATATTTAGAAGGGCAATCTATGTAAA